>MNCI01028552.1:0-18939 GCA_015680685.1 Gnetum montanum | reverse complement strand
TATTCTAGAAGTGGCTTGATTTCTAGCAGTGGTGTAGAAACATTCTTAGACAAATCAAAAGTGCCCAAATTTTAAAATTGGATTGCACCGGCGCAATATCCTTTGTTATGTTTTCTACTTCAGAATCAAATGATTTGACATCAAATAAAGCAAAAGAATAATTTGGTATTTTAAAGATCTAATTTATGGATTCATGGACCAAACGTTCTTTAAAATAATAGCATCTCTAATAACACAAGGATGTTTCTTGATATAGCAATTGCAACTATGCTTACCATATAACTAGGAATAATTGCATGATACTTACTTATAATATGTCTTTCCAATCACATGTTTTTTACTAATTTCAAGGTAAAGGCCTTTGAAGAAAAATGTGGCATTAATGATGCTCAGTTGAATGTTTTCTATGATAACATACAAGCCATCTCCCTTCTTATTTTCTAATTTAAATACCAAGAACTCTACAAGAGATGATCATCTCACCAAAGTTGTCATTACATCATTTACCAATTCCATAGGATGTGTTGCATTGATTTTCCATCTCTAATCTAATGTTAATCCTCTTGAGATGAGGGAGTCCCTAATGAAGTTATTAATGTAACAAAATGATTTTAACTCTAAAATCAAAGTCACAAAGAGCTAGGTAATGATCTTTCCCACTAATTTGAATCTCCACCATGGGATTGTTGAGATCTAATTTCTTTGCTAGTAGATGCCCTTCTTTTATTACTTGCATGATTTTCTTATACATGGTAATGTTTATGACATAGCTTCCATTGGCTGTCATCATGTTTAACTTGCTAGATACTATTAAAGAATTTCTTGCTAAAGTGGATATCTTATTTTAAAAACATTTAAGAACTAGTATCAAGACCTCCTTAATGTGTACTTTCATCTTACTTGAAGTATTATCCTCTCCATAGAATGAAGAAAATGTAGTGGACCCAATCCCATAGTGATCATGTCTATGCTTATAGTAAAATCTTCTACCATGAAGCTTTGAATTTACCCCTACAAATATGTTAACATGATATTAGTTGTATTTTCCATTGCATATGTAGAAGCAACATCAGCATCATAGGTAATATCGCAAAATTTGATTTACCTTGGTTATGGTCAACTTAGAATTCTACCCTACATGGGACCAAGAAGCAAATGTTGTTGATAATTTTGAGGAGCCTACAAGGTAGGATTTCTTGACAAAAGCTGGTGTAGTTGAGGTATCATTTGTGGAAGTGAATAAGTACCTTCTTGAGCACCTTGAGAGTAGGGATTAAATAGAAATTCCATTTATTACTACATTGGAGTGGGAAAGCTCCATGTAGCAAAACCCCAAGGATTTGGAGTTTTCCATTACTAGTACTACTACATGGGTTGTGGGTACACACCTCCAAGATAGTACACTTGACCAAAGTATGGTGTATCCCTTATTTACCTCTTGATCAAATTAGGATCAAGAGCATTCCATTTCATTCCATTTCACTAATCATGTAGACCATGTCTAGGAAACATTATGAGTTATGAAAATCCATGGCTCATTTGAATCTTTTTTTATGCTCTTAAAGTAAGAGAGCTTTCCCTTACCCTTTTCACAATACGTCTTTCTACATCCAATAGGTATAATTTCTTTATCCATAGCTTTGATCATCCTATCATCAATATCTTTAATGATTATGATCATCTTCTCATCCATCACATCCCAAACTTGATTTACCTAGTTAGCCAAATCAATCAAGGCCTTGTTGGTTCTGACTTAGTCTCATACCAAGACCTCAATAGTAGTAGTTGAGTTGTATCTTGAATGATATTAGCCCCCTCTACACATGGGATTGCAATTGTACACCTCAAATAACTATTTTTTCCACCATTCACCTTCCATGCCAACTATTGTATCTAGGAGCACCTTGATTTAAGCCATAAACCTTTTGTACATTTGGCCCATCATGTACATATCCACTGACTTCCTTATTTTGTGGCTCAAGTCTTACATGATATGTATTAGCTATTCTATTTAGCTAAAATCATAATTCAGATAGTGATGAGTTAGTTTCAAGTAACTTTCCATGATAATTTTTAACAATTCATGGACTCCTCACCTTCATCCATATATCTCATTTTGGATGTTTAAAATGTGGACATAGGTTTGGAATTTCGTGTAGAAAAGTTTAACCATATCTACCTATCTCTAAATTAATTTATGTGGTAAGGATATATACTATGCTTTTTCTTACTTAATGAAGGTGCAAGAGAATAACTACAAATTATACTAATCACTAATAATCCCTTACAAATAACAAGCATTATTAAATGCTTGCATGTGGAGTTGGGAATCATTGCTAGTATATCCTCTATATATTGGGACATTAGCCATGTTGATTCATATAATCCTAGTATCATGAACATGCTCTAGTAAAATGTAAATAACTTCATTAAGGTTAGTATGATCATCTTAGTCAAACAAGGAAGAATCATCATCACCAACTAGTCCTAACAATTAAATATGTTTGAACTTAAGTAGAAGATCATTCTAATGGGTTTTGGCTACATTTGTATTAAGAGTTTCTAACCATGGACATTTATGATAGATCAATCCTTTAACTATAATATTTTTTCCCTATTTTACTCCTTTCAATATTCAAAAATAATAAAAGCCTTTTCTCATGTTGGCACATTTCTTGAGGTCTTTAATGGGCTTTTAGCTTTATCGACCATCTCGTTCATGTTTAAAGTTTGCACATAACACTAAGAAACAAACACATGCATTGCAATCCCTCTTGGAGATAGTTGCAATGGTCTTGTTGCAATTCCTCTTAGGGACAAGTGCAACACCACATACAAAATGTAATAAAATGACTCTTATTCATAATCTTGATGATCCAACACCATGACATATAGTCAACAGCTCAATTAAACAAAAATTAAATAAGTATTTTTAGCATTTTAATGTTTAAGGCATCAATGAAGTAATAAGGAAAAACCATGATATTTATTCACCATACAAACACTAGACTCCAGATCCATCAAAAAATTCCAAGCTCTATAAGTAAGGTAGCACTCTAACAGAGTCTAGCCACACTTATGAAAGTGACAACTCAAAACACACAAGGAAAAGAATTAACTTACCTATGAGAGGAAGAACATTTTATACAAACTAGATGTCATAGGCTACAAGGAATGGAAATTATGCAAAGAAAATGACTAAGATGTGTACATGGGCTCATCCTAGGTATTTATAATTTTTTGGATGGAAATGAAAAAGATTCATTAGTGCCTAGGCATCAACAAAGTCCTGTCAATGTAACTCAAGCTAATTCCAATCACACTAAAGCCAAAGAAATACAAACCAAGCTTGGAAGGGGATGCACCAACATTCTTGCACTAACAAAGGATAGATGGCATAACCCTCCAAATCACACTTTGCATTAACAAGTTCTAAATGAATGCTATAACCCATGGGAGCATGTTAGAAAGATCATAGGACATCTAAATGAATCCAAAATCATCATAAGGATCTTGGAATATGCACACAATCTTAAATTGTGATACAAGAGACAAGCATGTATCTCAGGGAACCAAGAACATCAACCGAATACATTAGACTACAAACACAGTGCACATGAAATACTTCATAAATCTAAATCTTATAATTAAGATACAAATTTCTATATATGCCTCATCATTTCCTCACAACTAGATCAAGCTAGTTCCATAACTTTAATACCTAAGACACAAAGACTATAACTAGACACACACACACACACACATACATTGACATAAGAAAAATTACAAAATCACCATATGAATATGAGGGCCTAGGGAATGATGGCTAATAAGAAGAGTCCAATGGCATGTTTGCAAGCTAAATGTGTCTTAAGCTTGATGAAATGATCTTTGATAAGTCTTTTGGCTTATATTTGGTTTCAAATTATCATGCATTTCCCCTACTTGTAATTCAGATAGGTAATCCTTTAACCTCCAAATCTTTCTATGGAAAGAGGCTCTTAAGCTCTAGATTGGATGGATGTTCTTTGAGTAGAATTGAATGGTGTTGTCTTCATGGGCCTTAGAAATGCACTAACCTAAACATTTCAAATTTCAATAATGCTAAAAATGTTAGCATAGGTTTGAAATTTTGTGTAGAAAATTTTAACCATATGTGCCCATCTTTGAATTGATTTAGATGGTAAGGATTTGTATAAGTTTCTACTTGCTCAAGGAAGGTGTGGGGGAACAACTATAAATTATACCAATCACTAATGATCCCTTTTAGATAACAAGAATTATCAAATGTCTACATCTAGAGTTGGGGATCATCACTAGTGTACCCTCTATATATTAGGACATTAACCATGTTAATAAATTTAATCCTACTATCACAAACAAGCTCCCATGGAATGTAGATAGCTTTATTAAGCTCATTATAATCACCCTAGTCAAACAATGAAGATTCATCATTACTAGATGATCTTGATAAGTGAAGATGTTGGAACTCAAAGAGAATATCATTCTCATGGATCCTAGTTACATTTGGATTTATGATTTCTAGTCATGATTCTTCATTGAGGATCAACCCTTTACCTTTGATGTTTACTTGCTTATCTTGATCCTTACGTAATTGGTCAAATGAAAAGTGATGATGGCCTCCTCTTTCATCATTTAGTTTTAGAGCTCTTGTCTCTATTGGGATTCATAATCACAATACACTAACTCTAAATCCACATAGAATGTCTTAAACTCTTACAAAACAAGATTGATTAGGATCTCTTTAATATCTTCTACAACCATGGCTAATTCCTTTGAGAATTTCCCATGAGCATCATATCAACTCCCTTGCTTGTCCTAATGATAAGTTAAGACAACTAGTGGTAGGATTTAAACATTTGAATCTTAAAAGATAACAAATTCTTCTTTCATTTTGGCACATTTCTTGAGGTCTTTAGTCTACCTTTAGCATATCGATCATCTCGTTTGTATTCAAAGTTTGCACACTAAGAAATAGATACATGAATCATAATCCTTCTTCAAGAAAGATGTAATGCTCTAGTTGCAATTTCTATTTGCAACAAGTGTAACACTACATATAAAATGAAATTAAATAACTCTTATTCACAACCCTGATGGCCCAACACCATGCCATATAGTCATGACCTCTTTGGATAATGAATGAATCATCATATCTTGATTAAACAAAAATTAAATAAATATTTTTAGTTTTTTGATCTTTAGGACATCAATGGTGTAATAAGAGAAATTTATAAAATTTATTCACAACCCAAAAAATATACTCTACATTAACTAAATGGTTTGGGACTATTTAAGCAAGGTAGCACTATGATAAATTGTATCCACACATGTAAAAGTAATGACTCAAAACACACACAAGACAAGGAAAATAGTTAACTTACCTGAGGAAGAGATCTTTATACAAACTAGATACCATAAGATCCAAGGAATGGAAATTATGTAAAGAAAATGATTAATATGTGTACATGATTTCATCCCAAGTATTTATAATTTTTTCATGAAAACGAAGGAGATTCTTCAGTGCCTAGGCATCAATGAAGGCCCATCAACACAACCCAAGCCAATCCGAATCATATTGAAGCCAAACCAAGGTAAAGCAATCTTAGTAGAGGGTGTGCTAGCATTCTTACATTGATGCAAGATAGTCAACACATCCCTAAAATCACACTTTACATCAATAGTTCTAGATAGAATCCAGAACATAAGGAAGCATGTTAGAAGGACTATAGGACATCCAATTGAAGTAGGAATATGCACACAACCTTCAAACATGAGATAAGAGGCAAGGATGCATCTCAAGAGATTAATAACCTCAAATGAACACACTAGACTACAAACACAAAACACATGAAACACTTTCCAAATCCAAGGCTTATAATCAACATTCAAATTTCCACTAGATGTTTCATCATTTTTCCATGATTGAATAAATCTAGTTGCATAGCTTGAACACTCGAGAAACAAACACTCAAACTAGACACATGATAAGTTTAATGGCGAGAAATTACAAATATATAGGTACTTTGACACAAGATGCATTACAAACTTACCATATTGAGAATAGGGGCTAGGGAATGATGGCTCACAAGAACATTTTTTTGGCATGCCTACAAGCTAAAGATGCCTCAAGCTTAATGGAATGATCTTCAATAGGTTTTTTGCATTGTATTTCATTGCCAATTGTAATGCATATCCTCTACTTGAAGTTTAGGAATGTAATCCTTTCACCTCTGAATCTTCCTTTGGAGAAATACTCTTAAGTTTTGTATTGGATGGGTGTTCTTTGAGTAGAATTGAATAGTATTGTCTTCATGGGCCTCAAGAATGTACCTGCCTAAAAATGTTAAACTATAGTAATGCTAAAAATCATGTGAAATCTTTGGGCATTAAACCACCATTGAAAAAATCATGCACAAGAACAATAGTAAGTATAAGTTCCAAAGAAAACATGAAGAAAAAACTCATAGTCTAATGATGAGACAAAATTAGAAAAAACACAACTAGTTACTAGATACTAGCCTTGAACAACATGAATTAAATACATGCACTAAAAAACACAAGCACAACAATAAAGGCATAAATGCATGAATTAAAAAATTAAAAGACTTTGAAACATGCAATACCATTAATCAAACAAACCGAGGTATGTGAGATCATGAAGTACAAGTCATTCAGACATCCAACTTAAAATCAAAATACACAAGTAGCAAAAAAAGGTATGAGAAGATAGTCCTAGGTAAATGATTAGGCTCATCAAGTTGGAATCATACACATAAAAGACCAATCAAATGTCTTATGATATGCAACCATCACCATCCTGGAAGATAAACTTGAGCTCACTTAATCACCATGCCAAGATAAACTTGAGTCCTATATGTTTCAAAAATCAAATTATCAGTAATAATCCTTCAAAACTTGAAGGTAACTTACATTTTTAAGGACCATAGGTTCTAACTCAAATTCAATCACTAACCTTCTTTTCTCTACTATATTGGATGTATTTAGGATTGAAGTTACTACTACAAGATCATCAACTATTCAATTTTTTTTCTCTAGGAATATTTTCAATCTTGTATTCTATGAAATTTTTGAGTATTTCTAACACTAATTTCTTATATGATTTTAGGAATGAACTTGTAATAGTAAATTTTCCTTGGATTTGATCATAATGAACTTTGAATCTCTCCTAATTTTTAACTTCTCAGCTCCTTTATCAATAGTCATTAATTAAACTAACCCTTAGGAATTACAAGCTCCATCAAAATAAATTTTGCAAAATTGATCTTATTAATTATCAAAACACATAATTTGTACTTCCAATATATACCTAGCTCTACCTCAACTTTTTTTAATTTAATAATTTTATTTTTTCCATCAGGTATCACATTCCTTACCATTAGAAACTCACTCTATACATAGATTTGGTTTGGTTCTCCTTTCCATGGTAGCCACATATGAGACTAATCAATAGGTAGATATATAAAAATTTTCCTACTCCAACTTTTGCTTAGTAATAACCTATATGTATCAAGAAGATCTACTCCTTGAATTATTACTCTACTCCTTATCCTTAGGTATGAAGTTACTTATAGTAATATATGAGGTCATTGATCCAGTGTCTTGATCTTGCTTTTTTCTACTTAAATAATTCTTCTTCTGTTATTTTTTAGGATTTAATCCTATTTGCTTGTAGAATAACAAAGTCATCAATGTTGAGGTGGCACCTGAATTAACTAGGTAGTTATGTAAATACATTCCTTTGAACTTGAGAGTTAATAAGAAAGGTAGTGAATCTTTGTTAGCTATAATAGGTCTCTTACCAATTGATATTCCATTGTTATAGACATAATTCATTACTACATCACTACCATTTTTCTTGTTTTTTATTTCTTTAAGAATTCTTTTGAAAACCCCTCTATTTTTAATAGCTAATATAAGGTTATGTTATCTTTGACTCTTTTTAAGTTTTTAATTATATTGTATTTTCCTTCTACATAGAAGCCTAATTTTCTAAATACTTTTGGAAAAGGATCTTTATGGCTTTCATCACTTGGTAGAATCTTTTCTTTTATTTTCTATTTTTCTTTAGACTCAAAATCATTCCTTCTCACAGTGGGCTTGGCTATTGCATTAGGTAGCCTAGATGTTGTCATTTTTACTTTTGCACTTCATAATTTGTATCTAGATCCTTCATTATCATTAAAATCATCATTTAAGGAATATCCTAATACCATTTCATTAGTAAATTCATCTTCTTATGATCTTTCCAAATAATGAACCTAGTATGAATTAATTCACACTAAGATCAATTTCAGGCTCCAACAAATTTGAATCCACTAAACTTTCTTCTTAATCAACTTCATCTATTCCAACTTGAATATTCTACTTTCTATTTTTCCTATTTTTTCTCTTTTTTTTTATTTTCACTTTGGACATAATTTTCTCTAGCTTAATAATCTTATTGGACATTTTTTTTAATATCTTATCTTTTTCTTATTCCTTATACCATTATTCACTTGAGTTACTTATCAGAGGTAAGGCTTTAGGCTAAGCAAGATTTTGTACAGAGATCAAACCTCTTTGTGATTTCTTAGTGACATGTACATTATCTAGAGTCAAATTTAATTATCTTTCTAGCTCTACAACTTAACTATATAGATCAACCAAGTGTTGATACTTGGCATTTTCTTAGGCAAATTGAGATTCTAGGATCTACAACATTCAAATAGGTATCTCATAACACATCATTACTAGGCCAATATTGGATTTGAAATAAGATAAATACCCTTTGAAATAATATTAAATTATCTAATTGAGTCTATTATACCCTATTTCATTTAAAGCTAATGTTGTTCTCTTCAATTGCTAAATTAAGCTATGAATAAGACTTCTATAACATCCCAACTAGTAATACAGTTATTTGGTGATTTTAAATGCCAAATTTAAGTCATATATCAAAGTTTTTCTAAACATTTTTTGTAAGCTTGGTCTTGATGTTGAATATTTATATGAACTAATGCCAATTCAAATAACTACAAATATTCTTTTGCTAAGTAAGCTTTTTCAAGCACATAAGGTTCTAGTAAATATTTATAAGTAGCCTTAGCAATATAATGATTTGCATTGATTTCTAAAGATGTAGGGAGTTGAATTAAATTCACAAGAGGTGGATTTGCCATTATATACGAATTTTGGGTTCTTCTAATGATCCTATTTTGTATCTAGGGTTCTTTTAAAATGACAAACCTTCAATTAGTATTGATACTCTAGTTCATCTAGTTTTTACTTTGCTAGCTAGCTTCTTGGTAATAGGCTTAGATTCCTCTTTCTCTGACGAAGTTCCTACTTTAAATTTAAGTAAATTATCAAGGCTTTTGAAATATTCTTTCCTATTTGATGATCCACACATGAGTTAAATAAAGTAAACTAATCTAATTGAGGCCCTCCTTCTAGCACTAGTTAAACTGTTGGTGTTTTAGAATGACCCTAACCTAAACAACATAGTCACTCATTTTAGATGACCCTTGGTTTTTAAGCGTCACCAAGGCATAAATAACTTTAGATAGATTATACTTGTTAATCAAGCTAATAATGGCTAAACTTATATTCTCTTTAATTACTTAGGTGCATTATGAGTGTTTTTCTTACTTACAATGATTGATAATAAGCTTTCTATTTTAACTACCTTTCAATTTTGTCTAACAGTCTTTGATAATTTCCTAATCATTGAATTCTAGATTTCACAATAGCTGTAATGGTAAATAACAAGTCTATAGAATTAGTTGTGTCTTATATCTAAGTTATCTACTACCACACTTTTGAAAAGCTATATTTTTACAAAAGTTATGTTATACAAAGCCAAAACATATTATTAAATATTTTATTAAGGAGCTCAAACTTATTTTTAGAACATCATCTATTCCACATTATAGTTACTAAGAACTAACACTTATATAAGCTATCTTGTTCAATAAGTATCCCAAAAAAAAGCTAAACCTTTGTAGATTAAGAAACCAACTCATTCCAAAACTTCTATTTACTAAAACATAGCTATGTTTAAATCTAGTTAACTAACTAGAAAGCTATCAAAAGAACTATTAAACTTATTGAAAATATCTAAAAGAAAAAAGCAAAACCTATTTAGAATATCATTAAAAAGATTCTTTTACAAGCTTTTCTGTCCAAAAGATCCATTCTCCATGAATTTTCTCTTTTTACAAATCTTCTTGAAGCTTTATATTGTAGATTTAGCAATTACAAAAACTACTTTAGTTTTAAGGCTTAATTAATTTTATGGCTTCTTCATACAACTGCAAACTATTAAATAGTTGTTGCACTATTTCAAAGGCTATCTTTATTCTTTGAATCTACTAATCCTCAATCAGCAATTGTTGAAAAATCTTATTGAGATCCAATAGATCCAACTTCTTGATTACATCTTTAATGTTAGACTCATTAGATCCCAATTTAGTTAATGAATTAGATAATTCATTTGTGCTAACCTTGCCATAGAACAAGTTTGTTCTAGCTCCACCTTCTTCTAATTAATTTCATTCATAAATCTAACATTTTTTCTCATTATATTGTCAAGGAAGTCTTTCTTAAATTGAGGCAATTCTCTCCTTCATTTCAATAGTTGTTCTAACAAATTTCTAAGCCCTTTGATCAATCTACTCATACAAAGCTTGATTTTTCATAGCCTCTTTAATCTCTACTCTAATTTCCGTTACCAATTTTTTCTAAAATTTAAATTCAACAATTAGCTCTTAAAATTTTGACTACAACAAATATGTATGATCTATAATCTTCCCTTTCTTGGCTTCTTCTAACTCAAAACTCATGTTGGAAAATTTCTCTTCTCATTACTAATTGATCATTCCTTTGTTTTCTAGTAGTAATTCCTTTATTGAAATTATGAATTTCATTTTCTCATTTCATTCCTTACAATCATTTATGATGAGTCATCATTATGTTAACTGTGATATTAGATACCCGATATCAAGGCTCCAATATCGAATATACGATATCAGATCCTAAGAAATAATATCAAATATCTGATATTGTCTCTTCCGTGCTAGCCTATACATACAACACTTGGATGCACAGTTGGAACATAGTTTTAGTTGTTATTTTTTATATTCTTTCTTAAATTTCTGAATTCAAGATTTGTTATGCCCAATGCATGTCCACAATGTGATGTTTGTGATTGTATGACATTTTTATTTGAGTGTGACATACTTGGACATGTTACATGACTGGAAATAAAGATCAAGATTACTCCCATCATTGCAACATCCACCTAGATTTATTATTAATTTAATTGTTTAATCATTTACTATTTTCTTTAGTTAATATTTCCATTTATTGCTATTTACTATTCCTATCATTAAGAAAAATGAGTACGACTTAATCATGAGCACTTAAGTGTAATTGCTTGGTAACCCAGCAATGTATCATTTAGCAAGCCCAATGATGTATGCTAGGTAATCCCAGTAGTAGTTGTATGAAGTTCAAGGTGTGTGTGGATAATTGGAAATGGGTACTCATCACACATAAGCTAGTTTAGAATTTACTTTCCATCATTACTTAGCTTAATTAATTAATCTCTTTATTGTCATTAGGAGCAACATAGAGTTAGACAACATCATCATATGTCCCACTCTGGACTAAAGCACACATGACAAAGCTACAACTAGTCCAAGTGGGAAAACAAAAAATTACAATCAAATCATAATGATTTATATGCACAACTACTCCCATCGATGAAATTTAACTAGATTATGCGTGAACGCTTGTGATTTTTATGGTTAGGTGTAGGAGTACCTTGCCACTCATCATTGGCACCGTTGCTAGGGATGGTGCTAGATATCTAGATTAGTTATATTATACATGATCACTATAAATACATCAACGATATATCATTGAAAAAATATTAAATCACACATACCATAAACCAACAATAATGTCTCTTTCACAAGGAAGCGATAATAAACTATCTAGAAAAAAAATTCATTAGAGAACTAACAAGATATATAGTGAAGAAAGTTGGAGTAACCAACTTCATGTATGGGTTTCCTATGTTCATGACCACCCTAACAACACTCGAAGACTACATTCACCTAAGGCAAACAATCCTAGGAAGGATGAAGTAAGTCCTAGACTAGGGAAGGCCTCAAGGCCTAAGACCTCCTCAAAATCTAGAAACGATAAATCAAGGAACCCTGGGAAACATCATAGAAGCCATGGTAATCCTTCTAGTTCCTCATCTTCCTCTCCCCCTTCCATGTCTAGTTCAGACAAAGATGAACATAGGTATGGAGATCAAACTCCACTAAAGGGTTGGAATAGAAATAAACATCGAACCCATAGGAACACTCAAGGTCATCAATATGAACATAGGGAAAATTATCACCATCAACCAAATAGAAATTTTCCTCACAAGCTATCTAATGACAATGAGCCCTTCTTAGCCACTAAAAGCCTAATGCAAATCACAGAGGTAGCTAAGATATCTCTCAAACATTGTAAAAAGAGTCACCTACCCAAGCTTGATATGAATAATATTCCTAAATTTTTAGGAGGCTACAATTCGAATCCATAACATTATTTACAAGCCTTCCATAATTCCTATGATTGTTATAATGTTGAAAGTGGGTGGAAAAAGCTTAAGCTCTTTCCTAGGACACTACTTGATAGAGTTGAAGTCTAGGATAAATCATTGAAACCAAATTCAATCCAATAATGGTCCACAATTCTAGAACTCTTTAATAAGAAATACCAAACCTATGCGAGGGTGTCCAACCTAAGGAGACAGATCCAAGGATGGAAGTAAGAACAACATGAACCCTTGGTCATGGCCTTAGATAGATATTATTCCCTTCTAAATCAATTCCTAGGCCATGGTTTCTCTGAGGAAAGGCAAATTTTCCACATCATAGATGTGCTTCATAATAAAATAAGAGAGATGTATGTCCCATGTTAATTATATGAACTATGAACCCATTAGATCTAAGAACTAATCAAGCATGTGGAAAAAGAAGGAGAAGAGATATGTAAATGGGAGAATGTCAAGAAATATCACTAGGATACAACTCTTCAAAAGAAGGAGGTCCATATCTATGGTAAGGAGAAAGAAACTATACTCAATAAGGTAATCCTGCAACAAACCTTGCCAATACAAAAGTCTATTAATGAACTTGAAGCAAATTTTAATAGGATGTCCACATGGATATATGAAAACATTACAACTCTCATTGAGATGGTTGAGGAGAGGATCATGTAAAACAATCCAAGTGATCATGATAAGCAAAGGATACAGAACCAAGAAATAGCTAGGAACACTTTTCAAAAAGTAAGAAAAATGACTAAAGAAAGTGAGGCTCTAGACTCAACCACAAACAAAGATAATGGATGTGACATATACATATATAACCATCCAAAGGGCCATTTCCCAATCTTGTTGAATCTACATGAGTATTGGGCAAGTACATAAAATCTAAATTTTGTCCAGAAGCACATGCCCAAGAGATTTCCTTTCCCACACAGTAATTATAGACAACCCTCAACCAATCGTACTATCCTAGAGGGACTAATTACCAACATCAAAACTATCATCAACCATAGTGGCAATAATCACAGTCATGGGGGAGGCCACCACCAAACCCACCCTATCCTTTTTATCAACCAAAAGCACACAAGTATTATGTTCAACACCCTATTTTTCCAACTAGTTCTACGTCCTCTACTTCAAATCACCACTATCACTCTCCCAAGTACCATCAACCCATGACATCCCTTAAGGGATCCCCACCTTGCACCTCTTACCATCCATCCTACCCTCAATATTCTTAATAAATAATGTAAAAATAAAACTATGATTTACCTCTTACCATCCATCCTACCCTAAATAAATAATGTAAAAATAAAATTATGATTTACCTATTTATATAACATTTTTGTATAATAAATTCACTCACCAATTTTTATATCAACCACTATGATAAAACCAATTTTTGAAGTAATGCAATATTGTATCTATGATAGCATAGCAACAATGTCATATATACGATGTCATAATCCATGTTACATCATCATTGATGCAATATCTCAGGATGTGTGCACCCTTATAAATATGACACTTTTCATTCCAATAACTTTTCATTCCATATTTAAGTATACTCTTGTAGTTTTTTTTCATAGACTTAGCAATAGAAGTGAATGCATGCAATGTGATGTTTTATAATTGACTAGTGTCTTTACTTGAATGAGTTATACTTGAACATAATTCATGGTGCCAATAAAGATCAAGATTATATTTCATCATTGTAACATTCCTTAGTTTTCTATTTGTTTACTTAGCATAATTTTTAATATTTTCCTAACTTAACACTTTATATTTCAAGTGCTTTACTTTATGCATTTATTAGTAAGCAGTATGGATATGACTAGTTTCGAACGTAACATGTAGTTATCTGGTAATCTAGTAATGGTGTTGCTTGGTTTTCCTAGTAGTAATTCCACTTGGTAATCCTAGTTATAACTACATAAGTCCAAATCATGAATGGTAGACTAGGAATGGATGTCCATCACTTTAGAATAGAATATATTTACATTTCTTTTGTTACTTAGACTTATGATTTAATATTCATTTTCACAATGTTTACCATTAGAAGAACTAATGGTCAAAACAACATTAGTTAATCATACACCTCACTAAGATCTAAGCCATACACTTGTACCTCACTAACTCAAGGTGGAAAGATGATGATCTTGAATTTAAACTCAATTACTAGTACAATTGCATTGTCCATCTATGGATTACAATCTAGTTGCACACTAGCACTTGGAACTTATATGGTAGAGTGTTGGGATACTCCACTCATCATTGGCATTGATGTTGGGGATGTGTCAATGTGTGCTAAGTAATTGATTTTACAAAGTTTGTTGTATCAAGAACTCTAAAGTTAACTTTCATCTTCTTAAATCAATTTTAATAGCACACACACTTAAGTGAGCATCATACTTATAACGTGGCTTCAACTAAAGAAAACTATCACCTGCCAAAGAGATAAAAAGAGACAATTACAAAACAAATGTCGATTAAGACTAGAGTATGCCTATGCAAACAAGAATCTCATACACTCACAATGATCCTTACTATCTTAATTTCACTTTCATGTTTCACCAAGATGGGAAATTAAAGTGCATAGACCTATAAGACAACATCTTTCTACCTCTAGAGTGTTCAACACCCACAATGCTTTAAACAACTTTAAGGAAATGAATCTGAGCCATGTGCAAGAAGGGTACCATGTGACCAAACACATGATAAGACCCTACCAACCCATAGAGGCACAAATGCATAGAGATATTACTATGGACACCAAAAATGTGAAAAACAAGGGAAAGCATATTAACTCTCTTGTTATCCTAGAAGAACTTGATGGTGATGCATTTGTAGTAGAGAAACTCCACCAAGATTATGAAGTCCATTACTAAATGTCTATTATTCATCAAGAAGAACCTATCAAAGTGTAATTACATTCAGCCTTAGCAGGGACACTAAGAAGAGAAGCAATAAACTCTAAGTACAAGTAGGACTCAAGGGTAAGAGCTTCTATTGGATCACAAAGGGAAGAATACCAAAGTCACAAAAGGAGAACTAGTTGGCATCATTCTCCCACTACTTCATCTTCATCTTCATGATCATTGGTGGACATTGATCTAAGGGAACATAATTATAGAGATTGTGACAAGAAAAGACTTCAGACTCATGATCAATATGACTATTACCTAAGACACTTTAATGAAGAAGATGAAGAGCATGAACCATGAAGAAAGAGGGATAGATGTAAAGAATGAGAGGTATGAGCACTAAAGGGGGCAGCACTATAACAAAGCATATAAATCCTACAACCATGAAGAATCCCTATTGAGAAATCGTAGCATGAAAAATATACATGAAACTATCTACATTTCAACCAAGCACATAAGGGACAGCCGTATTAAGTGACTATACTTGAACAACATGCTAAGATTTGAGGGTGGATAAAATGTAGATTCACAACACCACCTTTAAGCATTCAATGATGTTTGCACCCTACAGAATATAAAGAGTAATTAGCAAAAAATTAAGTTATTCCCTAGGACACTTATTAAGAAGGCAAAAAGTTGGTACAAATCATTCAAACCTGAATCAATTAGAAGATGGAGTATCATGCTTGAGCTTTTCAACAATAAATATTAAACCTACTTCAGGGTGTAGGAAGCAAATCCAAGGTTGGAAGCAAGGGATCCACAAATCCCTTGATGTGATAATAGGTAAATGCTATTCACTTCTACATAAGTGTCCAAGCCAAATATTTTCCTAGAGTAAGCAACTTAGACACATTATCGATGGGCTAAGGAACAAAACTAGGAAAACCCTTTGGATTTATGCCCAAGGAAGATTATCTAAAATGGCCAACCATCATATTCAAAGGCTCATTAATCAAGTGGCAAAAAATGGTAAACTAAAGAAGAGAGAATCAGCCAAAGAGTAAAATAAAGATCCATCTATCAAGAAGAGAGATGTATGGGTGTGTGATCAACAAGAGGAAGAAACCTTGGAAGAGGTGATACGGAAAAAGAGACTACCTATTCAAAAATTTGTTATTGATATTTCAACTAAGGTAGAAAAGATGTGGAATTTAGTGGACAAAAAATTTTCAATAGCTTTGAAAATTGTGAAGGAAAGAACTAAGAAGGCCTTTAGAAAATGCAAGAAGAAAAATAATAAAAGATACTTCAAATGAAAAGGAAATCTAGCTTCAATGGCAAAATGTTCAGATACAAGCTAAGATGAGGAGGAAGGATGTACTATGTGCCAATATGACCATCCTAAGGGGTGCTAGCCTATCATGGTACATTTGTAAGAAACAAGGCATATGAACTAAATCTAAGATTCTTCAAGAAGTAAATTCATAAACAACTATCTTATCCTTAGGGTAGCTACTAAAAAACCTTCCAACCAGGCTAGTACCCTAGTGGAGCTTATCTGTAGCCACAATAGTAGTACCATTAATAGTGGTAATAATCACAATCATGGGTGATGCCACCACCATGATAGCAATACCCATATCAACATCCAAATCCTTATGAATACTATTTCCAGTGTCCAATCTCTTCAAGAAATGTAGCAGTTAAGACTTCTCAATACTATCCACTAGAATACCATAAACCTACACCTCCAAGGATGTATTTTGATTCATACATGCATCCACAAATAGTTGGTTCATCAAGTCAACCTCCAAACCTTTTACAACCTATGCCACCACCTATCATGCAGGGGGAACTACCATTACAACCTCAACAAAATAATGTTATAAGGGTAATGAATGTACAAATAGAGGATCAAACCAATGATACTAAGGGTAAATCTAGGAAACTTCCTTCCTTTAGGAAAAGTCCAAAAAAGGTTGGTAGAATTAGGACTTCATTAAGACCAGTTTCTCCTAAGACAGAGCCTCATACCAACATCATGCCATAATAACTAAATCAAGAACTTAAAATTTTCATGTTCACAAATGTAGTATCAGACTAGATTAAGGCAAGGACAATTCCTAGAAAAAGAATGGATCTAGGAGTTACTTTGATTTATTTATGAGTAGCTAAAAATTCACCATACAAGGCTCTCCTAGACTCAGGTTCCAGAGTAAATTTGATATCTCAAGAAAAATACAAGGCATGGAACCTATTGCCCTTAAAGAAATGCAACATAAGGTTAGAGCTTGCAAATTAATCTATCATCATTTCTTTAGGATAGATAGAATACATGGTAATCACTATCAATAGTAGTCATATCCAAAAAAATTCTAGTAATTGACATGAAAAATAATGATAGGGAATTTTCCATCATAATGGAAAGAACATGGCTTAGCACAATAGATGCTAAGTTAGGGATGAGAGATTTATCTTTATAAATCTCCTAAGGAGGACACATAAGGAGCCATACACATGTAAATGATTTCATGCATTACCAATGATAAAGAAGGGTGGAATTATGGACCAATACTTCAAAATGTCAACACAATTCTTACATCATCCCACAATAGAAGTGAGAAACAAGTGTGTGTATAAAAAGAAACATAGGTCACGAAACCAAAGGAGACCCCATGGCCAAAAACTAAGAACCTAAAATTATCTAAAGCATGCATGGAAATACCTAATCCACTTATTAACTCCTATCGTAAGAAAATGACCAAAATTAAGAACTCACAAATAAAAATATTAAACCATAATCTTGCACCTATCGATAAAGGAAATCAAGACTTAGCATTTGAATTGGATAATAAACACGAAAATATAATTAGACCTTTTGAGATAAAAAGATCATCTTGTTCAACTAGACTAGAGCATATTGTAGTTACTTGCTAGAGCACTCTTTGACTAGCACTTTAGATTAGTAGTCCAAGGTACGTCAATTAATTTATTTGGTTCATTGGACATCATATGCATCATGACACATCACACATATTGAAGATCAGTTAGACACAATAGAAGGCGGAATCGATAAAGTTGGTGATCAATGTAGCCAGCTGTCAAAAGAAATGTCTGACCATCTAGAAGCCTACAATGCAATTTGGAAAGCAAGAGAAGATGATAAATGTCAATGACAATAGCAAGCATGTGAGAAAGCCTTAAAATTTCATGAGATCTACACACTAGAAAATAAATTGAAACTGTCCATCCAACTAGCTAAGGAGAATATTCCTACTCCTACTCAACCTGCTTCTAAATCAACTATTGATGCCAAAGATAAAGCTTTGTTAGAAAAGATTAAACCTCTCATGGAAGAAAAGAAAGGAAAGAAACATGCTCAGTCCTCAGCATCTCCTCTAATAGAAGAAGAGAAGCTGAAGCCACTGTCACTAAAGT
>MNCI01028544.1:0-27448 GCA_015680685.1 Gnetum montanum | reverse complement strand
GGACTAAACCATATGTGATAAAGCTACCACTAGTCCAGGTGGAAAAATAGCAAACTATGAGTAATGCTTAATGATCTAGATGCACAAGTAGTCCCATCCATAAAATTTGACTAGATCGTGCATGAATGCTTCTGATTCATATGGTTGGGCATAGGGGTACCCATCACTCATCATTGGCACCATTTCTGGGGATTGTGCTAGATATCTAGATTAGTTATATTATAAATGATTGCTATAAAATTATTCATGATTTACCTTTTAAAAAATATTAATATTTTAAGTCACACACCTAGAAAATAAAAGCATGTCCTTCTCAAATAGGGCCAAGAATGTATCACATGATGAAAATGCTCATAAGAGAAATGATAGGATCTATATGAAAGAGAATTAGAGGGAACAACCTCAAGAAAAGGTTTTATACACTCATCTTAACCTTCACTACATGTAAGAACTACATTCAACTAGTGCACATAATCCTAGAGGAGAAGGAGTAAGTCCTAGAACAAGGAGGACCTCAATTTCTAAGACCTCCTCTAAACCTAGAAGAGATAAATCAAGGGACCATAGTGGAAAATATAGGATCCATGGTAAATTTTTCCAATTCCCCATCTTCCTATTCCTCTTCAATGTCTAGTTCTAACATAGATGAGCATAGGTATAGAAATAGAGATATGCTAAAAGAAAAATGTGAAGATAGATATAGAAATATACAAGATCATCAATGTGAGCATAGATGAGATCATAATAATCAAACAAATAGAAATAGACATCATCACCATGACATATCTAATAATGGTAAACCCTTATTAGCTACTAAGAGCATGACACATATGATAGATGCAATTAGAATACACCACAACCATCAAAGAGAAAGTTGCATCAAAAGGCTTGATATGAATAACATCCCTAAATTTTTTTGAGGTTATAACTCTGATTCACAACATCACTTACAAGCCTTCCATGATGTCTATGCCTTGTAGAACATCAAGAATGAGTGGAAAAAGCTTAAGCTCTTTCCTACGATGCTAGTAGATGAAGTTGAAAGTTGGTATAGATCATTGAAATAAGGTTCAGCCCATTGATGGTCCACAATGTTGAAACTTTTCAATGAAAAATACCAAACCTATGTGAGAATGTCCAATCGAAGAAAAAAAATCCAAGGATTGAAGCAAGAAAATCATAAATCCTTGGATGTGGCCTTGGATAGATACTATTTTCTACTCCATAAATATCTTGACCAGGATTTCTCTCAAAAAGAAAAAAATTTTCACACCATAGATGGGATTCATAATTAAATAAGGGAGATCCTTTGGATTTATGCAAAAATGATGAGCAATGAGGTACCCTTATGCCAAACCATACAAATCACAAGTGTTTCCATGTGATCTGATCAAACTCTACAAATCTTAAGTTCTTAAGTACACTAGTTTCAAGGAAGTGAAATCTAGTTGAAACAATTTTTGTCTTCTCAATTCCACTCATGAGGTAAGTATATGGTTAATTATAACTAAGGTATATGATTTTTATCATTTTATATTTTATAAGTTTAATCACCTAGAACAAGAATAAAAGGTAGAGGAATGTAGTATCTAATTCATCTACTACCTAGCTAGCCTAACACAAGTACCCATTCCCACTTTCTAGACACATCTTGAATGTGTATAGTGCTTCTAGGTTACCAAACGTTAAGCGTTTCTACGTTACCAAGCACTACATGTATGCTTGAAGTGGTCATGCTTGTGTTCATTAAAGTAAAGTGCATGAACATCAAATGCATTAAAGTAAAGCACATGAACATTAAATGCATCAAAGGAAACATTAATCTATTCTCAGTGCTACAAGTATTATCAAAAGTGTTCATTTTTATTCCCATCACACTACTATGCTCAAGTACATCAGTGCTTGAATAAAGATTCGTACATACTCAAATTCCTACTATGGGCACTCAAAAAATATTCTAAATTTGAAGAAAACAAACTGCAAGAGCTTTGCTATCCATGATAAAAACTATGAAAAACTATATCAAAAACCATCTTAATTGTGAGCCCAAGCATTATATTCATAGGCCAACATATACCCGATGATATCAAATATTTTACATCGCATCTTAGGCTCTAATATCAGGTATCTAATATCAAAGCTCTAATATTGGATATCTGATAATGGAGCTAGTCAAAACATGATCCATCATACCTCCACAAGTGAATGAAAACTCATCCTCAAGTAAATAAAAGAAGAAACAAGTTCTTTACAAAATATTGGGCAGGTATGGGATTATTAACTAACATACAAACTAACTTAGATGGAACAAAAAAACTCCTAAGTGCCCAAGTGTATGGAGTACAATCTTTTACAAAATTGGGTGTTCATCACAAGACAAGGAAATACCTTGAAACAATTTAGCATCAAAATCCTATTGGTAGATGAAGAGCAAGATAGAAGATCCAACAATAATGAATGATCCTCATCATGTGATACTACTGCATCATCCTTGGTGAAGATAGTCCCACTTTTAGTCCATGGTTTCCACTATAATCACAAAAAAATCATGGATTAGTGTGCAATGTGTAACATATATCTTTGAAGTACTTCCTCTCATCAATGGTTACACTTGGCTAGGTTGTGATTATGGTAAAGGGATTTAGTTAATAGTGTTAGTAGGAAAGTGGATAAATTGGGTAAAATGGATAAGTAGTCCATTAAATTTAAAAAATTTCAAATGCAAGGAAATAGTTGAAGACAGTGTAAGAATTTACAACAATAAAAAGGAAAGTTCACTAGAAAATGTTGTGAGGATACACACAATTGGATGTCATTGATGAGGTAAACAAAAGGATTCGATTATAAGAATGTCTAAGAATAAAGAACTATACTAATCCAACCAAAAGATATGCAAGTGGATCCTTCCCAAAATAGGCACAGGCCTTTTATTTTGCTTGCATAACTTCAAATCAAGGAGTCCATGGGTCACATGGATGATTAATGATTACAAAAGGTTAAGTACAAAAACAAAAAATAAACTACCTAATAATTTTGACACATCAAATAAGAACATCGAATAAGAACATGAAATTGGCAGTGAGGTAAGACATGGAAAGCATAGGTGGAAGAAAGAGATAGTGGAATGGAGTTGCTGATTAAGGTTACATAGAGTCCCTTGTGAATTTTATGGTTAAATGACTTGATAAGATATATCCTTATTCTAGACCAAAACCAACCACATTCAGTGAATTCACATTGCCATTCTAAGACAAGTCCACCCCCCTAAGACACAAGAGTGCTTCCACAGAACAACCACCATTCCTTATTAGAGAAGAAAAGAGAAGTAGGAAGTGAGGAAGGGCCTTAGCTAGAGGGGATCTTTAGGCATGGTTAACATGGCTTTGTAGTCTCATAACCAATGATTATAGCTTGTTTACTTTTTCTAAGGCGTGTGCTTTGAATTTCCATCATTTTTTTAATGAGAACCACACCATGCAAAGACTTATTCAACTTCCTTTTATTGGTCAACATAGAATGGTAAGAAATCCATGAAAACACATATGCATCCAAGGTAAGTAGAAAGGCACAAAGAATATTGAATCCCCTTAAAGTCACATCTTATTCAAACCTTTGAATCCTTTCCAAATTCAAAGACTATGAAAGTCACAAATTCATTATAGTTTTATTAATGAAAAAGGAACTACATGTTTCTAGAAAAATGAAAATTGTAGAGTTTGTCAATGGATGGATGTTGTAGACTCATTGATTGTTACATGAAAAAGAAACCATGTCCTAGTTATTAATAACAAAATTCAAAGCTAGAATCTAGGCATCAACAATCAAATAATTAAATAATATGTACCCACATCAATTAAATCACAGTCTACCTAGTTGGAAATAAGATTCTTATTATAAAAACAAGATAATAAAATCACATCTAATAAACAAAAATATATAAGAAATTGTGAAATATTTCAAGAAAAAGAAACTATAGTAACAATGTTGTAAAATAAAAATTTTGAAAATTTAATAATGTAGAAAAAAAAAGTGTAAAATAAAGAATGTGTAAAACAAAAAATTGTAAAACAAAACATGTAAAACAAAAATATGAAAAACTGAGAAGTCGCTTATATGGTTAGCATGGGTGGCCATCTCCCCAATGACTAAGTTGAAAGGAGAAGATCTAAAATATTGAGTACGGTTGTCCATCTAATGAGGTGTTTATTGTATTAGCTAGCATATGCTCATAGAAAGGTTTGATTTGTTGTATGTTGACCAACTATTTCTTCTCTAGGCTTTTAGGTTTATAGATCATCATGTCCCCAAATGAAAAAGTTTCATAAATTATATAAGGTCTTGTCCAGAATGTTTGGAATTTAGTTCATTGAGGTACATGTGTGGGATTCTAGTAAAGAACCTTATCTCTTGGTTGAAATTTGAATTTTCTAATTATAAGGTTATGGCACTTTTTGTTGAATGCCTTATGTAATTTGATAGATGACCGAGCTACTATTCAATTTTTTTCTAGTAGGTTGAGACTTATTAATCTTTCTTTTTGTGCTAAACGTAAGTTAAGGACAAGATCATAGGCTGTTGAAAGTGTATAGAGATTGAATTGAATAGGAAGTGTTGGTAATTTTCTGTACACAGGCTCATTGGAAAAATAGCCTATGGAAAGTTTCCATGTTGAGTGGTAGGCCTAGAGGGCATTGTTGAGTTTCATGCTCCAGTCCTTCCTATATTTACTGATAGTTCTTATTAGAATCTTTGTGATTTTCCTATTGGTAACCTTAGCTTGACCATAGGCTTGGGGGTGGCAGGGTTTTGTGAGTTTATGTTCAACCCACAAGCATTGCATGAGCTTCCAAAAAGTAGTGCTTATAGAGTTAGTCTCATTATCAAAAATTAATGCACATGGCACACCAAACCTATTTACAACATTTTGTTGTACAAACCAAGTAGTAGTAGAAGATGTATAGTCGATGACGATTGCTACTTCTATCCATTTTGTACAATAGTCAACAATGACTATGATTTATGCCTTTCCATTTGACATGGGCATGATGGAACCCATGAAGTCAATGCCCTAGATGTCGAAGAGTTCTAGTGGTTAAATCCATTGTTGAGGTTCCTCCTTTTTAGCAGTCATTCCACCATCTTGTTGGCATTGTTCACAAGAGTGGACATATTAGTGAGCATCTATAAAGATTGTTGGCCAATAGTACCCTACCATCAGGATTTTAATGGTTGTGCATCTCCCAACATAGTGACCTCCACAAGGACCTTCATGAGCATCTTGGAGAATACATAATTGATTATCATCATGGATATACCATTAAACTAGGCTATCAACACGTACCTCATAGAGGTATCTATTGATCTTCATGAAATGTTTCACTTGGTGAAGAAACTATTGTTTCTTCCGATAGTCCAACCCTTGTGGCATCTCTTGAGTGAGAAGATAGATGAGAATGTCATCATACCATTTAGGATTATTGGGAAATTATTTAGTTATAACCCCAATAAAGAGGAGTTCATGAAGGAATAGATCAAATAATGGGCTTTCTTCCTCTTTTTTGTCCCATCATAACCAAGACAAGTGATCAATGATCATATTTTTAGTACCCTCTCAATCTATCATCATAAGATAGAATTTCGGTAAGATCACTAGCCATCATATGACATGAGGGCTCATTGTTAGTTTGATTATCTGGAAGCTGATGGCACTATGGTCTATGTTTACAAACACCTTTTATCTAAGCACATAGTGCCTAAACTTCTTTGGAGCAAACACCACTACTATTAATTATTTTTCTATGGTGGTGAAGTTAAATTGTGCATCCATAATGCTTTAGCTTGCATAGTGGATATAGGATGGATGTTTCTTATCATCCATCTACATAAGAAAATATTCCAAGATGTAATTTGATGCATCTGTCATGACATGCAATGTTTTGAATGAATTAAGTTCTTATAGAATTGAAGTTCCTACAAGTTTCTCTTTTAGCTATTGGAATGCTTCTTCACATTTTGCGATCTAAACAAATGGAGCATCTTTCTTTGTCAACTCTATCAATGACATTGCAATCTTAGAGAAACTCTCTGTAAATCACCGATAGTAGCCAGTATGTCCAAGCAATGACCAAACATCTTTGATGGTTTCTGTTTGGCAAGTTATTCCTTAGATGACGTTTATTTTTTTAGGGTCTACCTGAATTCCTGCTTGTGATATTCCATGCCCTAATACAATACCATTTTAAACCATTAGATCACACTTTCACCAATTTAGCCTAAGGTTTGTCTCAATGCATTATTTTAGTACTTGCTCAAGGTGGTCCAAGGCTTTCTCAAATGTAGCTTCATAGGTGGAGAAGTGACCCATGAAGACTTTCACACAACTACCAATTTGCTATTGAAAAATTCTTAGAACTAGGTGCTGGAATGTAGCAAGGGCATTGCATAGATCACATCTTGTGATATGCAAAAGTTCCCCAAGGATTCATGGATGTTATCTTGGCCTAGTTTTCTAGTGTGATCTAGATTTGGTTATAGCCACTATAACTATCTAGGAAACTATAGTAGCAATGCCCAAAGATTTTTTCTAACACCTGATTAAAAAATGGCAATAGAAAATGATCCTTGAATGTTATCATATTTAGCAACCAAAAATTGATATAGACTTGTCATTTTCCACTTTTCTTAGGCACATTAATGAGTGAACTAATCCACTTGTTATCCACAATGGGATAAATGAATCCCACCTTGACAATCTACTTTAGTTTGGGGTTCAATCACCTTTGTCACTATCTCTTTGGCTTCATGGTCAAATCAGGTAAGATGTGATGCTAGCATATCCTACGATCAATCCCTGTGAGTTCAGGATATGACCAAGTAAAGATTGCTAACCATTTTTCAAGAACACATATTCCATGTCAACCAATAGCATTTTTAGTTCAAGGGGCTCTTGCTTGAAGTTTTAACGAATTTCCAACTCTCCCCAATAGGTATCATCATTTGCATCATTAGAGAGTTGGAGATGAACTTGCTCAAGTTCATCCATGCCTACAATATATGCACATGTCAGGCTCTTAGTTGGTTCCATGCAAAGTGTGCTACTTACAATATCAGTGGTCAACCACTAGGTGCCCTCCTATTTTGTGACTATTGTGAATAGACATCTTTGAAATTTTACTTTTGGTGCACACTATTGGCATGTAGAGATTGATGCTCATTTCACTACCTAGAGTTTTTGCACACAATTGCACCTTGTATCACTATACGTGATGCATAGAACTTGCTTCTTCTTGATCTTTCCAAATGCATTTTCTTTAGATATTTTCAAAGGAAGATCTCTAATGCCCATTCCTGCATCAACCATGCTTAGCCATGTCCTTCCTATGATGATTAGGAAGTTCCCTTTGTATTTCTCCACCTTGATCACTAGAAAATCAATAGGATAAGACCACCCATAGAGAGTGGTCATAATGTCTTCTACTAATCTCAATGAAACAGTGAAGAACTAGTTTGTCAATTCTAATATAATATTACTCTTCTTGAGAGGAGGTAGGTTCCATGCAATATACATCTTATGAGAGATCAGGTTGACATCAAAATTATACTCAAGAAGATCCTTGCATGGTTCATTCCCAATAATCTACAAATAAATCAAAGGACTTCCAAGATCAACTAATTTCCTAAGAGGGTTGCCAGCACAGATCCAATTAGATATAGTGTAAGTAAGCATCATAGTTTGGATCCTAGGTGATGTTTGATTTGAAGGAAACTTGAAGGAATTTTTTATAGAGGAAGATGAAGGAATAGGGTTTTCAATAGTAGGTGTAGGTGAGGGCTTATGTGAACTATAGGATCAGAAACAGGGTCTTTTCTTTGATCAAGTATCTAACCATTTGGTTGAGGAAATGGTTGTAAATTAACGATTCTAGTAGCATTGTGTTGTTGCAATTGATTTGGTAGTTCACCTTGCATTGATAAAGCTAGTGGTAGCTATGCGAAGGATGGAGGAAGATGTGTAGGAAAAGGAGAAGGATAATGGAAAAAGGTGGTATTTCTCCTTAAATGTGGAGAATGAAATCGATAATAATTAGAAGGATGGTAGTGAGATTGAAAAGTAGAGATGTGACTCAAAGAGTCACGTGGAAACAATGGCTACTAAACATAATACCCATATGAATGAGGTTATCAGTAAGGGTATTACTACCTTGGTGATGCCAACACCCATGATTATGGTTGCTACCACTATTTATATTTCTCATATGGTTATAGTGGAGTTCCACTTTGATAATACTATTTTTGTTTATGAAACTACCTAGAATAACCTTGAGGATAAGGTAATCTTCTGGGTGTTTACCTTTGTGAGAGTTTTGGATTTAAAGCATACACCCCAGACTCCTCTAGGTGTGACACTATGGGACAACATCCCTTAGGATGTTCATACTAGCAGAAGTCACATCCATCATCATCATCTGATTTGCTTTCCACAACTTCTTCTATTACAGTAATTTTTTCCTTACCTCTTTAATGA
The DNA here is from genome assembly GCA_015680685.1 of Gnetum montanum. Lineage (NCBI taxonomy): Eukaryota > Viridiplantae > Streptophyta > Gnetopsida > Gnetales > Gnetaceae > Gnetum > Gnetum montanum. Next base: position 18,924 of record MNCI01028544.1, on the reverse strand, counting down.
GCACATTCAACTTCCTTGGATCTCCTACACTCACCATCACTACCTCATTCTTTGAACTCTTTAGTAATTTTTAGGACAACTTGAAATCTACTATCCATGGAATCCTAAAACTGATCAACCTTGGCCATAATTTTAAACTAAAATTTTTTAAGAAACAAGACTTTCCTATTCACCACCTCATCAAGTGCTAATTCTTCCTCACTATCACAAAAGTAAACCTTTCTCTTGTGAATGGAAGGATTTGCAATTATACTCTTATGCACTTTCTCATTTTCTCAATTCACGTTCCTCTTTAGCTACCTACTTAATCAATCTTTGGATTTGATGGGCACTTAATTTTCATAGTTTCCCTTAGGCATAGGTGCCAAGGGTTCTCCTTATTTTAAATTGAAATGCATCTACAATATGGCAAAGTTGATCTAGTTGAGAATAGCCATGTCCAGGACATCTGTGCATTAAGGAATAGTATTAACTGATGGTGGCATCCAAGGGTTCATGTATTCCTTGTTTTTATCCTTAGATCTACCTTTTGAAGTTGGAAACTTTGGATTATGTTTAATATTTGTCATTAAACACTTCAAGCATTATACTCCATCATCTGATAGATCCTAGTTCTAAGAACTAGTACTAATTTTCTACCTCTTTAATGAGTGTCCTTAAGAATAACTTAAGTTTTTACCACTCATTCTCTATATTTTGCAAGGCATGTGCATCTTGAAAATATTGGATATGGTTCTAAAAATCTGAGTTATATTCCCCTTCAAACCTAGGGAGATTGTTCATATCTAGCCTTTTGATCCAACTATCCTTTACATACCTTGTTGAAATTTGTACTACCTCTATAATGTTTAGCATACTCCAANCTTGCTAGAACTAGGATTGTGAATTATGGACCACAGATTCTAGTTTTTACCTCCTTCACTGAAGTTAAAGAGAGAAATTTCATTGAATGGAAAACCCCTAGAGAAGGGCTCTCCATCATATTTTTGGTACAATAAGAATGAGAAATCATTAAACCCTTTTCACTTTCCAGATTCATAATGCTATTTTAACTAGAAATCCCTAAGATGTTGTGCTTTAGTGGGATGATAATCCTTGGCATCACTATCTTACACCATGTACTCAACATGAAGTCCTTGGAGACCCCATCATATAAGCATTTTTTGGAGCATTGTAGGAATAGATCGACCAAGTGGCAACAAATGTTTCCCTCCATTTCATGCCACTAAAGTTGTTCATTTTGATGTAGGATGAAGGTGAAATTTGGTACATACTCATTAGGATGAGCATATACCACTGAGTATTATTGAGGCACTAGCTGATGTACTTTGTCAGACTTGGACAAAGAATCATTTCTATGAGAAGAAGATATTTTATGTTAGAAAAATAAAAATTGTAGTGTGCTTTTAATAATGTTGTAGTAATCTTAAGATGTGATATGACTCAAAGGCTTGTTCCAATGATTTGAATAATTTTAACTATGTCGTAGATAGCACACATAACAACTAAATGATCTTCAACAATGGTGCCAATGATGAGTGGCAAGGTACCCCTATGTCCAATCACATGAATCACAAGTGTTCACGCATGATCCAGTTGAACACCATAGACCTTAAGTTCTTAAGTACACTAGTTTCAAGAAAGTAAAATATAATTGAAACAATTGTTGTCTTCTCAGCTCCACTCGTGAGGTAAAAGTATATGGTTAAGTGCAACTAATGTATATGATTTTTATCATTTTGTATCTTATAAGTTTAATCACCTAGAACAAGAATGAAAGGTAGAGGAATGTAATATCTAATTCATCTACTACCTAGCTAGCCTAACACAAGTACCTATTCCCACTCTACAAACACATCCTATACGTGTATAGTGCTATTGGGTTACCAAATGTTAAGCATTTCTAGGTTACCAAGCACTACACATATTCTCAAAGTGGTCATGCTTGTGTTCATTAATAATTGGAAATTAATTACTTAATGAAAATGCATTAAAGTAAAATGCATGAACATCAAATGCATTACAAGAAACATTAATCTATTCTCAGTGTTGCAAGGATTATCAAAAGGATTCATTTTTATTCCCATCATACTACTATGCTTAGGTACATCAGTGCTCAAACTAAGATTTGTATACACTTAAACTCCTACTGTGGGCACTCAAAAAATATTGTAAAGAACTCAAAAAATATTCTAACTTTGGAGAAAACAAACTACAAGAGCTTTGCTATCTATGACAAAATCTATGAAAAACTATATCCAAAAGTATCTCAATTGTGAGCCTAAGTGCTATATTTATAGGCTGGCATATACCTCACGATATTAGATATTCAACATTGCATCTTAGGCTTTGATATTAGAGCCAATAAAAACATGATTCATCACCAAGGTCAATCATACAAATTGAAAGCCTATTAAATACAAAGGCTAATCAAGTAGGTGGAAAAGGAAAAAGGAGAGCTACATAAAGAAGAGAATATAAAGAAATATAATTCGGATCCAACTCTTCAAAAGAAGAGGTTCCATACCTATGATGAGAAAAAGGAGGTAGATCTTGATGATGTGATCTCACAATAAATCTTGTTAATACAACAGTTTATTAATGAGCTTGAAGCAAGGCTAGATAAGATGTGAGATTTAATAAATGATAAAGTTACAACCTACATGAAAATCGTAGAGGAGAGGATAATATAAAAGGAATAAAGTGATCGAAACAAGAAGAGAAAAAGGAATCAACAAACTAATAGGGACACTTATTAGTAAAAAGGGAAAATGGTTGTAGGTGATGAGGCTATAGACTCAACCGCAAAAGAGCGTGATGAATGTGACATCTTCCTATATGACCATCCAAAGGGCTATTGCCCAAGCATGTTACATCTACATGAGTATTAGGCTTTTTCTTTGATTTCCAAGTTCGTACAAAAGCAAATGCCTTGGAAATTACCTTTCTCACAAGGTAATTATAGATAGTCCCACAACCAACTGTACTATCCTCATGGGACTTCTTATCAACCTCAAAATTACTATTAATCATAGTGGCAAAACCCATAATTGTGGGGGAGGCCATCATTAAACCATCACTACCCTTATTGCTAGCCAAACCCATACTGATATTTGTTTAACAACTTGTTTTTCTAATTGGTTCTACTTTCTCTATCTCAAATTACTACTACCACTTTCATGAATACCATCAACTTGCAACATCTTCTATCGGATCACCACCTCAGACCTCTCACCCTCCTTCATATCCTCAATATTCTAATACTTCCCTCCATCACATGGCACCACCAACAACACAAGAAAGTTTAACACCATAACATCAATGTAAAAATGTCACTTGTGCTATGAACACACATGAAAATGATAAGCCTAGTAGATCTCCACCACAATCTTGATAACATCCTTTCTTTAAGATAATTTCCATGTGTAAGTGCAAAATTTGTAGACCTATTGGCACATCAAAACCTACACAAGGCCAATCTAGTGCAACACCCTTCCTCTCTGAAATAATGTCTTCTGATCATATGTAAAAGCCAACAACCATCACCACTCCAACATAAGATGTAAGTGATAAACCTATCATTATGGAGGGATAGAAATCTGCATGCATCACTAATAATGATAAAGGATGTAGTTATGGGCCAAAATTTTGAAATATTAATATAACCCCTATACCAACCCACCATATAGTTCAAACAGAAGTGTGTGAGGAAAAATCAAACTATGCAATAGCCACTAAACCAAAAGATACTTAGTGGCTAATGAGAATATAAAATTGTTTTAAAGATGCATGGAACCAACCAAACCACTTATTAATTCTTTTTGTGATCAAGATCTTCGTCATGGAGGAGATACCTCATCCTAAATCAAGAATTAATAAGTATTTTTCATCTTTTTTTTCTTTACATTTTTTATCATTTCTTTATGTCTTTCCATATTTTTTAATTCTTAATATGTTTTTCATTTATTTTTATCTTTCTTTTTTATTTATAATTTTCTCTTTTATTAAGTCATTTTCTTTATGTTGTATGAATGTCTTGTATGTTTTTCTTAATAATATTTCCAAGTCATGATGTAGAAGTCAATGCTATGTGTTGGATTTTTGCACTATGCTATCAAGATGATTGGGTATGCAATTGTGTGAAGTAGTGAGACCACCTCATCCATCTCTCTAGTTTTCTAAATAAAAGGTTTTTGACATGAAAGAAATTTGGTTCTTCTCTCATGAAACTAAAATTAATTAATGATTATTATGCCCTAAAGAAAGAGGAAACGATCAAGCAGAAATAGCAAAGGGTGTGATCTCAAGGGGATTTTTTGGATTCTCTTCCTGACTTCCTTCATGTGGTTAATGACTCCTCATGTAACATAGCATTACTCCACTATCAACCAATAACAAGAAGCTAAAATTATTTCGATAGTGTGGTTTCCATCCAAATTCATAAAAATATAAAATCCAAAAAAGAACAAAACAATGGAAATTCAAAGCACACCCCTTCAACACAATAATGAGCTACAAACATTAGTTATGGGGCTAGAAAGACATGTTACCCATGCTTGAAGATGCTCCTCTAACTAAGGTCCTTCCTTATTTCTTCTCTTTACTTCTCTTTTTTGAGTAGTGATTGTTCTTTGTGGTGGTCATGGACTCATGATGGTCGGCAGGAAGGAACACATTAATGTGAGGTCATTGTTAGTGATATGGACTTGGTCTAGAACTTAGAAAAATAGGTATGCAAATAATTTTAATCAAATTTGACATAAGAACCTATTGCAAACATAGTTAATTTTCTTACATCCCTATCTCTACAAGTCCTTCTCATCTCATTCATTCACCTCATTGTTGCATACGATTATGAACCTTTTTGGTTTTGTATAGTATAGTGCAACATCCTAGCTAAGGTAGTTGTGTGTTGTTTGGAACAAAGACATGATCTACATTTAACTTCTAAGGTGCCCACAGACATCTATAGAAGTGGTTATGCAAGGCCATTATAGCAAAATCCTACTTTGGGGAGGATCCACTTACATAACTTTTGTTGATCATAGCTTTGAACTAACCTTCACATCTTCCAGAACATCAATGATGGTTTATCTAAATTTATGCATGATTTTGGGATAACTTCTCATCTATTTCATTAATTATTCTTAATTTTCTATTTCCATATCCTTCAAATTAAAAATTTCTTAACCATCTTCTACATTGGACCTTTGGTTTTAATTGTTCAAAAACTTGTGCACTTCTGAAGTTACAGTTATTACATATGGGGGCTAAGGATGCCTACTTTGAAATTTTTGAAATTTTTTCAACATCCTATATTCGAACATTATGGTAACTAATAGTAATTTACCAAAATAAGATGAATAGCTTGATGATTTTAGTTACCTCATAACCTTAAGCATAGTATGCTCTCATCATATTGTGCTTAAATGCAAACTAAGGAATCCAAAAAGGGTTAATTACTAAGGAAAATTTACCAAAACTAATGTTGATCTTTTGGTGACTATAGGTGATGCTAAAAGGGATGCCTAATGAAGAAGGTCTTTTGCCAGGCATGAAAACAAAGCCAAGAGAGGGAAAATAAAGGATATTCCCATGGACAAATCATAGTACATACACGATTATAACTCAAACATCACATGTTTGCTAGATCCATGGGACAATGAGAATAAATTTCAATGCATCCTTCAAAAATTATTTACATAATTAGAAAAGCATCGACATAACAATCAAGGTTGGAAGTTTTCCACTACTAACACAATACAAGAAGAATCAACTTTAGTGGTTTTTTGAAGACCTATGCAAATTCTATAATTTTTAATGTCTATCCAATATTTTGGTCACTCTGTCATTTTGTTTGCATCCATTTGAATAAAATTTTGTAATGTGGTACTTGGAGTCAATTAGTAGTTAGAGTCAATCAATAATCTCATACCTTCCCGAAATTTTGTAAAGAACTTATTCCTCCTTTTGTTCACTTAAGGAAAAGTTTTCATTCAATCATGGGAATATGATAAATCATATTTTTCATAGGCTAAGATATCAAGTATCTAATATTGGATATCTAATATCTTAGCCCTAATATTGAAGTACAAGTTTCAATATCAAATATCTAATATCATGGGATGTGTGTCTACCTATACATACAACAATTGGATGCATAATTCATTCATTTCTATTGTCAATAAAGTAACCAAACTCTTGTTGTTTTATTTCATATTCTTACAAAATAGTTAGTGAGCTCCCACATTGTGAATTTGAGTTACTTGTATGATGTCTTATTTATGTGGCATTTTACCTAGACACAATTCATGAATGACAATAAGATCAAGATTGATTCCTATTCATTGCAAAAATTTGATCTAGAATAGATTTCCTTTCAATGCAATTTACTTTTCATGTTCTTAGTTAACATTTGCATTTTCATGCATATTAATCAATTGGTAGAATGAGTGCAACTAGTTTTGAGCATAAACATGTATATTTTTGGTAATCCTAGTAGTGTTATTGTTTGGTTCACTTAGTAGCATAACGCTTGGGTAATCTCAGCAGTGGATACATGAGTTTAGGATGTGTACAATAAGCTGGGAATGGACATTCATCACTCATAGGATAGTTTTGACTTTATGTTTTAAATAGAGTAAATAATTAATTTCTGTATTATCATTAAGATTAGTTTAAGGCTGCAACAACATCAACCATCATATGCCTCAATTTGGACTAAACCATACATGATAAAGCTACTGCTAGTCCAAGTGGGAAGACAACAAATTGTGATCGATGCTTAATGATCTAGATGCATAACTAGTCCCATCCATGGAATTCAATCGAATTGTGCATGAACACTTATGATTCATATGCTTGGGCATAGGGGTACATTCCGCTCATCAAGAAGAAACTCCAAAACAAAACAAAAATGCCCAATGGTTTTCGGAATGCCTTTATAGGTTTTATTTTTTACAACTAATCTTGAAAAATATTGCCTTTTGGGTGGGAAAAGGATCAAATGTTGCCCTCATTTAGAAGTGTTCAAAAGGATTTTCACTTTCTACTAAAGGCTTCTTGTTAATAAAAAATAAAGCTACAAAGAGAAATATTTGGAAATTTAGCTAAAGCATCAACCACTACATGATGTCACCTTGAACTAACAAAAGAAGAAAATTAGCCAGAGAATCTTTATGAAAAACCACACTACATCAAAACTTCCAAATTGCATAAAGAATAAGAAGATAGAAGAAATTCCAACTATGAAGTAGAAATCCTTAAAATTGAGGAGTGTTACCAAATAAAACATTATCTAATCCTAGCTGAAAATCATGTAAATACCGTCTACACTAAGTACAAGAGCTACAAACAAGGGAACAAGTAAAAAAACAATGGATGAATGTATCTTCTATGTTGTAGATAGGACATCTTAGGTCATGAACACCTAAATAAGAGCACTAAATACCAATACGTAAATCTTGATGAATGAAGTACCATAGAAAATGTCTAATTTTTTAAGAAGTAATGACATTCCATATCTTTTGAATTTTCTACTTTTATAATTGCACACTGTGATTAACCTTCCAAAGATAATTGAATGTTGGCCAACTATTAGAATTAGAGCTAATAAGAATATACATACTTTTGGGAAAATATGGAAAAGCTAAGAAAAATCAAAAAAATCATTATGAGAATCTTGAATAGCTACATTCTATCCAACTATCTAATAGATCAAAAAATGTAGACTTTTTAGAAACATTAATGTCATAGAGACTTTGACACTCAAGCAAAGTAATCCAACAATTATACATGCAAAGAGATGAAAGGGAGAAAGTACATAGCTTGCACCATATACTATAAAGGCAAGGATGCTTAATAGTCCATGGTTCATTATTAATTAGAGGCCACCAAGGTAAAATTTTACCAAGCATAGAGGTAGAAAGAGTAATATTATTAAAGTTCTAAAAATCACTAATAAAAATCTAAGCCTTCCAAGTATGCTTAATGATAATAGAACTTAATATAGTAATGCCTTTTGGAAAATGGATCTCTACTAGACAAGTATTTAACTATCTACTTGGCACATAAAACAGTATCCTATTTATAACAATTCATCAATCCTAATCCACCATCTTCTTTATGAGAAGTGAGAATGTTTCATACAACATGACAAAATACTTTTCTAGAATGGCTACTACTCTCAAGAAAATTTCTCATAAGTTGATCAATACAATGATATGTAGAAATATTAAGAGCCCAACATGGGAAATAATACAAATGAGTAGCTTGAATGATATGCTTACAAATAAACTTACTAGCCATTGAAAGCTTCTTCTCCTTCTACTTAATAAGTTTTTGTTCAATTTTCTTCACTGTAACATCCCATAAAGTTTTTGAAGATCCACTAAAGGAAAAGGAAATGCCTAACAATATGAAAATATTTGACTATTCTAAGAAATTTCAACATTTATACAAAGCCCATTTTTGGCACCCTTATTATAAAAGATAGAATATTTGGACCAATTACTTTGAAAGCCTGAAAGTCTTCAATATTGATCAACATGATAAAAAAGATGATATGCAATAGCTTTGTCATTTTTTATTATAAAAAAAGAGTCATCTACAAAAGCATATTTAATAAAGTAGAAACATTATTTTAAATAAAGATGGCTTAGAGCAAATTATGTTATTGGTGATTCTATATGGCATGACATAAAAAAATTGCACCAAGGATGAATAGATAAGAAGTAAGAAGACAACCTTGTCTAATTGAGTGTTTAAGCTTGAATCTCTTAGTAATATCAACATTTGTAGCCATAAGTGCATTAGCATCTTCAAAAGAAGTCTCCACCATTTCAATACATTTTTCATTAAAACCATATTTGCAAAGACAAGAAATAATAAACTACCGTTCAATTCTATTATATGATTTAGCATAATCAAGCTTTAGGAAAGAAATGTCTTGATTAGAATCCTTAGCCTACTTCATACCCTTCCAAGCTACTACAACATTATCTAGAATATATCTAACTTTGACAAAGCTAGTTTGCACTAGAGTAATTAACTGAGAAATAATTGGTTTCAATCTTCTAGTAAGACATTTAGCCAACATTTTATAAACCAAATTTAGAAGAGTAATAGGGCATCAATTACCAATGTGAAAAAGATCATCATCCTTTGAAATAAGTCTGATGACTCCTCTATTCAGTGCTTGACCAAGAGAATGTTCAATTGCTTTAACAAAAACACAATAAAGGGCCACACTAACAATATCCCAATGATTTTTAAAAAATTCAACAAGAATTCCATTAGAACATAGAGCTTTATTATTGGCCAAGCTAAACACTACATCTTTAATTTTAGTAAGAGATATCCTGTTCAAGAAGATGGTTGTGACTACCATGAACAATATTCAATAAATGATCATAATTAGAGAGAAAATCCATATGATGAAAGCTCTTTGAGACAAATACACATTGAAAATATCTTTCAAGAAAACCATTGATAATAAGAGGATTAGAACTAATTTGACTATCAAAATCCATGCAGTTAATAATAGGCAAATTACCTTTGCTTTTTAAGAATTTACAAAATTCTTTGCATAATTCTCCCTCTACTTTTAACCAATTGAGATGACTCTTGACAAAATCACTCTTAGCATTATGCACATCCGATTTTTGTTTAGTTGAGTAAACATAAGTAAGTCACTATTGAAGGTTAATATTAAAGGGATCATTATGGAAAGCAATGTTAATCTATTAAATTTCATCACAAAGTTTTTTCTCATTCTTCCTTTGTCTCGTAGCATATTGCTTACCTAACCAACAAGAAAAATTATGAACATGATATATAGCATACAACCACCAATAAATCCAACCTAATTTACCAAGGATTTTCATTTTTACACTTGAGAGAGATATTAAAATAACTTTTCTAGGAGTATGAAATAAAGATGCATTCATATAAAAAAGCTCATAATGTTGAACTAGAGATTTAATGCCAATTTCCAAATTAAGAGAAATTGGAAAATGTTTTGAAAGAGTTGCATCTTTGTGAACTATAATATTTTCATCATAGAACTAAAAAGAATAATTAGAAAAATAGAATCGATGAAGTCTTTCAAAATCCCAATTATTACCTTTACAAATGTTAGACTAGGTAAACCAATCATGACAATGAACATTTGATCTAGCACCATGAGATGAATAAAATTCTTCCTTAACATCACACCAAATAGACGTTCATGACCTATAAGCTAAGAAGAAACTCTACCAAGTTTATCATGAGAATTTTCAATCATATTAAAATCACCACCAAAAAGCTAAGGAATGTTAGGCAAACCTTGGGGAAGAAACTACAATTAAAAAAATTCTATCGGTAGAAGATATATGGAAAACATTATCTTATTGTTTTTCACTATTTTGGCATTTTATTTTGTTGACATGAGACTTAATAAGTGGAGAGCACCACCAAGGCAACCATTATCTAAAGAACCAATTAAATAAGTATATCATTTTCCTAATAAATATAATATACTTTTGCTCATGGATTTTATCATTTTATGAAATAAATCAAAGTCTGCCCACCATCTCTCATATTAATCACCAATCAGTAGATAATGATAATCTGATATAGGAATAGTCCTTGAGCGCCACTTAGTATGCAACAAAATAAACAGCAACATAGCGAAGAAATTTTAAATAAAAAAAACATATGATTTGAATATGACAGGGAGTTTGATTGCGACTCTACATGGCGACGTCTATTTACCACTAGTTTAGCTGGGAAAATTCACTGTTCAATTCAGTGCCTTTTTGGCTTCCAAACAGAAATGCAGTAACAATATCTCAACTAACCAAACCAACTGTAAGTGCAATTGTTATGTTTGACCTAATAATTTAAGATAACGTCTATTCTACAGGAGTGAATTCAACGGTAAATAAGACTTTAGCTGGAAAAATTCACGTTTGAATTCGATTCCTTTTTTTGGCAAAAACAGTGGTAGGTCCAAATAGCGGCAACAATATCTCAATTAACCAAACCAACTGTAACTGTAAGTGCAATTGTTACGTTTGACCTAATAATTTAGGATAACAAAGCTGTAAAATTCAGTAAGAAATAACGGTAGGACTTACAGGACCGTCACCATCCTGTATGCTATAAGATGCGTAGTACACCACTCCATTTTGAGAATCTGGGTGTGAACGTGAGCGTAGACGAAGCTCAGGTTCCCCCCATAATGGATAAGGGCCAGACTTTCTTGTAAATAAAACAATGCAGCCATGGCCGCCACCATTATTTTGAAGGGCAAATATGTCCCATTGAGCCCTATCATGACGATTAGAATCCACGCTGAATTCGGATATCGTCTTGCATGGAAGCTTCAGCTTGAGTTTTTCTGTGCCAACGTCTCCATCAACATGGATGCTTTGAATTTTTACCTGTTGCTCCCCACTCTTTGTCTTTGAGCGCATAAGCAAAATCCTCTTTCCCTGTACCCAAGACAGGTATAAGATCAACTAATTGGTGAGATTTGTAAGTAAATTGGGTATGAAAATGGAATTAAAATGGGGCAAATCTAAGGAAGTCTTTTTAAAGATGGCTGAAAATCAAAACCAAAGATTTTATCATGACCCTCACCTAACAAATATTTATTGGATAATAAAGTACACTCATTTCATAAAAAACAAATATAGATTCAACATAGTATACTAATAAAGTACACTCATTCATAAAAACTAAATATAGATTTATATACTTTTGTGCTAGTTGGATAATTAAGAAAAACATATTTAAAAGCTTCATTTTAACAAAGGAATTTTACAAACTTAAAACGAAGTTCTATACATCCCAGGACCATAGGTTTTATTAAATAGCTATTCTAGTAAAGATAGATTCTAGAAATTGACCAAAGCACCAATAAAGCAACAAAAACAAATCATTTAAGTTTTTTGTAGCAAAATTATAAAATTGTCTGAAATGGGTATCCAGAGCATAGAAAATAAACACATATATCAGCACAATTCTTTTATATAATTATGAGTTAAAATCTTTAGCATCCTTTCTTTTTAAAGTTGGTTTAACAAAATCTTCTAAATTCAAAATGTTATTTAATTTGCTAAATTAAAATCTACAATGATGGTAGGGTATTAATTTCTAAAATAGTTAAGTTTTTAGCTCATCTACAAGCACTAAACCTCCTTATAGTATCCCTTTTATTTAATTTACTAGATTTCTAATAAACAAAAACTATATTATTGCTAAGTTATAAAATTCCCAACAATAAATTTAATATTAGGTCTTTTTTATACCTAGCATACCTAAAATAATATAATATTAATTAAAATTTAAATTCATGTTTATCAATTTTATTATTTGTAGACTCTTCATCCTCCATCTCCAGATCTCAACTTACCAGGATGTATATTAAAGCTTTGAATGATAAACTTTTTATCCTCCATCTCTAGATCCCAACTTACCAGGATGTACATTAAAGCTCTGAATGATACTCCTTTTAAACATACCGGTAAATGTTGTGAGAAACTGCACCGGAAAATGAACGCAATACCTTAGCAGTCTTTGTGAAAGATATCTTAGCTTTAACTAAGTATTTTTAGCTATTTTCTTTTTAAATCAAAAGAAACATCAATACCCAAAAATGATGTCTCATTTACTTGCAAACCATATCTGGTTTATGACATTATGAATTATGTATCTCTTCGAGTATATGGATAGATTTCATGTTGTTTTCTCCTGAACATGAAAACTTATAAAATGCAAAAGAAGCATTAACAAACATGTTAGAAACTTGCTATATGAAAACTTATAAAATGCAAAGGAATACCTTAACTAACATGTTAGAAACGGGTTCACGACGTGGATGGGAGCGAGAACGGTTCACTGGGCGGATGGGAGCGAATCGGTTCACTGCACGGATGGGAGCGAGAAGGCCCACGACAAGGATGCCAGCGACGCGGACGCAGAGAGGACGGCCCTAGGCGAGACCGCGAGAACAACAGACGCAACGAATGCAACTGAAAAGTGAGAGACTAGCAATCTGGGTGAGTCCTCCAAAGAAGGGCCAGCGCTAAGGCTCAAGGTCCAGCGCCCAGACAGCGCCACACTGGAATACCTTGCACGCAGCCTGATTGGCAAGTTCGTTTTGGAAGGGGCACGGCCTCGCTTGGATTTGATCCTGCGCTGGGCTCGGGCTGCATGGGGGTTGGACACGGTGATGGTCAAATGCCTGGCAGATGACCGTCTCCTGTTTTGCTTCGCCTCCCTGGCCGACCGGGAAAAGGTGCTGGTGGGGGGACTTTGGTTTTATGGCACGCGGGGCCTGGCCCTGGCCCCTTGGCGCCCAGGGGCTAACCGCGACCTGACCCTGTTCGAACGGGCACCGGTTTGGGTCCGACTGTACGACCTACCTCTCGAATATTGGTCAACCAAATTTCTGCTATCACTTACATAGGTGTTCAGGGAGTTTATCAAGTTCGACCACTTCACAGAGGGCATGGAACACATGGGTTTCACGCAATTCTGTGTGTGGCGGCCTCTTCAACTGCAGGAACAGTTTGAGGTGCTGGTGCTGGACTCTAATCTCGGAGAGGAGGGTCCATGTTCACTTTGAAAACATGTCGAGGCCCCCGTCTAGGGTGCGGGACTTTCACCCGGGGGAGGCTCGACCATCGGGGATCGGGCAGCACACGGCCCCGAGGGTGGATGGCACCTCGTCGGTAAAAGAGGTCGTGTTACCAATAGGAAACCCCCGATGCACAAAGTTGGGTGACAGAGGGGGGTTCGCAGGGACGGGCCTCCAAAGGAGGGTAAGACTCAAGGTCATAACACTACGAACGACGGGTCGCAAACTGGCTCCGTGAGGCCGGGGAAGCCGGCTACAGTGGACTCGCGTGGGAAAGGTCTGGTGGAGAGGGCGCAGGAAACCATGCCATACATGACAAAAAATCCCACCTTCACACTCTGGTCAGGGATGGGGCTCTATCCCCCAAAGGCCACGCGGAGCAGGCCCAGGCTAATCGCCTTGGGTCACTGTACACCCCAGCATCCGAGGAGGGAGACCCTGTCAGGGAAGCTCTGTCGCCACCTCCGGTCACTGACTGGATAAATACGAGCCATGGGACGGCCCGGCCCTGCTCCCCTCTAGAGGAACAAAGGCCAAAGAACGAAAGCGGTTTGGTGATGCCGCGACCAGCGGCCAGGGTGGGACAACCAGAAAATAGCACTCGCCGAAACAAGGCCGCGTAGATATTCGTGGATCTGGGCATGCAGCCCACACTCCAGGAGGTGTACCAAAGACATATGTCTCCATGAAGGTCCTCTCATGGAATTGCAGGGGCCAGGGTACCTCGTACAAACGACATACTCTGAAATGCATGGTGGGAGACGAGAGGTGTGATATCGTATGTTTGCAGGAAACTAAACTCCAGCAGACCGAAGCCCAGATGCTGCAATGGACAGGGTGGCACAGCCATCTGGTGCCGAGCAGGGGGCACGTAGGAGGCCTTGCGATCCTCACCAAGGCGGACTCGTACGTCCGGGACACCTCCAATTGGTGCATTACGGTGCACGTACCGGGGTCGGACATCTAGATTACAAACGTTTATGGTGCTCATGGGTGGCAGGCGCGCCTTCAGGAGCTCGAGCACATCGCCGGAATGGTCCCCGATGACGTAGGGTGGCTGCTAATTGGCGAAGTCAACCAGCGGCTCTACTGCTGGGAGAAGTCTGGTGGTTCCATGGTGGAGCCCCTAGGGGCACCCGAATTCCACACGTTGCTGCAATGCAAGACCCTCACCGACGTCGAAATCGCGGGCTGCAGGTACACCTGGAGCAATCGCCGTCAAGGCACCATGCGGGTCTAGTCCCGGATTGACCAGGCATGGGTCAGCAGGGTGCTGCTAACTAACTGGGATGTTCACGCGTACGGAGGGGTCTGGATGGCGTCTGACCACCATGCTATTTTTTGCCAGTTAGACAGGGACACGTTGCGAAGCCCTCGTTCTTTTCGGTTCGAGTGCACCTGGCTCCGAAAGACATGGCTGGGCGCGCTGGTGTAGGAAATCTGGCACAGATACCCATGCTCGGAAGACCTGCATGATTTTTTGAAAAACGGGTTGAAGGCCCTAAAACAGAAAATCAAAAACCTCAACATAGAGGAAAAATACAGTTTCAAAGGAAATCGCTGCCAGCTTCAAGCTCAGCTGCAGGAAATCCAGGCCCAGCAGGAGTAGGGAGAGGACCACAACAGCGAAGAGCTCAACCTCTTGGCGAACTTATAGCTAATGCAGAGTGAGGAGGAAGAGTATTGGAGGCAACGGGCCCGGCTGCAGTGGCTAAGAGCAGGGGACCGGCACACGAAATTCTTTTTCGCCGCTGCAAAGGAGCACAGGGGAAAACATCATTGCCCCCTGCAACGTTTCATGTAGGGAGCGCAGACGCCCCCCCATGCGGGTGCTGACAGACTACTGCACTACTGGCAGCAGGTTTGGACGTGGCAGGCTACCGAACTGATTTTGGTGCTGATTCGCAAGGCCCTTACCCAAGCCGAAAATTCGCAGTTGTTGCATCCTTTCTCACGTCGGGAACTGCACACTGCGCTGTAGGAGATGCTGGTGAATAAGGCACCTGGGCCGGACGATTGGCCCATTGAATTCTTCTACGAATTCGAGGATATGCTGGGGGCGAACCTTCTCGATGCTTTCAACCACATGCTGGCATGGCGTCAGGTTTGCAAAAAAATTAACTGCTCTCGCGTGGTCCTTCTGCCCAAGACGGAGATGCCCACTTCCCCAGGACATTTCCGTCCCATTGGTGTCTGCAACTCGCTCCTACGGTTGTTCTCCCGCATGTTCGTTGCCAGACTGTGCCCCCTCATGCCGCGGTTGGTTGGAAAAAATCAGGCAGTGTTCATTAAGGGCCGCCACCTCCAGGACCAGGTCTTGTTGCTGCAAGAAATCCAGCACTCCCTCCGTGTCGCGAAATTCCCAGGCCTCTGCATCAATCTCGATATCACCAAAGCATACGATTCCGTCAGTTGGGCTGCCCTGCGGAACGTATTGATAACGAAAGGCCTGGACCAGGACTTCGTGGAGCTCTGCCTGCAGATGCAAAGGGGTGGGCGATGCTCCCTAGATATCGATGAGCACCTGCGAGGCTTCCACGGGACTGGACGCGGGCTGCGTCAAGGGGACCCCCTCTTTCCCCTCCTCTTTCTAACGCTAATGGACCTCCTGCAAATCTATTGTACGGAAGAGGGCGTCGAGGGGCTTGAAGTGCACAGCATTCGCTGTCTCACAGCCCACTACGTGGATGACACCATGATATTCATAAGGGCTGCTGTGCCGCAGGTCAAGGCTCTGATGAGGGCGCTTGATCGTTTCCAGCGGGAGGTGGGTCTACAAATGAACGCCGGGAAGTCCGTGTTGTACTTCACACACACCTATCATTCTGTGCGTAGCAGGATTATCCAAAACCCGGGGATCCTGCCAGGTGAGGTGGATGACAAATATTTGGGCATCCCCATCCACAACTGGCACAGATGGAAAACTTGGTAGGCTTTCCTGATGAGAATTCAACAGCGCACGACACATTGGACGAATCATTTCCTCTCCCGTAAAGGGAAAATTGTGCTGGCAACCGTGGTATTGGGGGCCATGGCTAGATTTGGTGCCTCAGTTGCCTCCCTGCCCTCTGGTGTCGTCACGAAGATTGATGCGATCTTGCGCAACTTCGTTTGGTCAGGAGGGCAGGGCGGAGAAAAGATGCACCTGGTGGATTGGACCACCACTTTGCAGCCCAGTGAGGCCGGGGGGGTCGGCATTCTCCCCTTCAAGGTGGAGATGGCTTTGGGATGGTAGAGGCTGATTCAGCGGCTGTCCACCATGCTGGAAGACCCCTCCCTCTGGGCGCAGATCCTGCGGTGGAAGTACCGGCCCTGGATGGCCGTAGGTTCTGACTCTTTCATTTGGAAACAGCTGTGTGCCCACGTGGCGTCGTCGGGTGATGCTGACAAGATTTCTTTTCATCCTTTTCAGTACATCCGAACGTGGTTTCCAACCGATCCGCGATGGATGCTGCTTTGGCAGGGTTCTATCCTGGAAAAGATCAAGATGTTCGAGTGGCTGATCCTCCACAAGGCCCTCCCCGTCCAGACTTTATTGCAGATCAGGGGCATGGCGGTCAATTCCCATTGCCCCCTGTGCAACCAATATTCTGAGACGCTGTAGCATTTCATGCAGGACTGCAACGTTACCAAACAATTCTGGCACATGGCTGATCTCCATCCCATTACAGTCTCCGGTAACTCGCCGACGCTTACCGCACTGTGGATTCTGTGGAAGGCCAGAAACGAGTGCATCTTCAAAGGCACGGCCTGCCCCCCTGGACAGTGTGATATGGCAGGTTCAGGAAACTCTGGCAGGATATTACTGCCACGAGGGACCGGCATACTCGTATCGACCTACCCCAAAGCGTGGCGGACCCTGAGCTTGATACCCGCCCCTCCACAAATTGGTGCGATGAGACTGTCGGGTTCAGTGGGAGGCAGAACCAGTTTACAGCTGAATCGGTCGTGGCTGTGACTGGGACGTTCCTCAGCGGCGCTCCCATTCCCCCCGTGGCCAGCTCGCATACGGCCGTCCAACACCCTGATGTTGGCCAGGATCAAAACCTGCCAAGGCCGCCCCCTGAGAAGGACCCGCCAAACACCGCAACCAGCAACACGGGGGAGCCTCCGAACCCCTTTGCTCAGTTGCTCAAGCCGCAGCCTTGATCGCATGATGGGAATCACTCAAATGATCGTGGAGAATCGGCGCCGCCTAACAGCGGGGCCTGGTCAGCCTAGGCCTAGCGCGCACTTCGCCCATGGAAATAACGCTGGACCGCATCCCCCTGGTAGGTAGTCGACGATGGCCAAGGGGGTTGGCCGTCAGGGGGTGGGATGCCTTTTTGCCGTCTATTCTTTCTGGGGGTCTCTCTCTTGTGTGCCGGGGGTGGTGGCCGCCTGCCTGCCTATGGGGATGCCTGTAGTGGGGGGGGGGGATGTTTTCGGCCCTTCGGGGGGTCCTTTCTGTCTTGGCTGTTGTGGGGCCAGCGGTTGCTGGTCTGCGCTACACGCCTATGTAGCTCCTTCTTTTTTCTGGAATTTAATTTCTCTCGACCTTTCCGAAAAAAAAAAGAAACATGTTAGAAACCTGCTATATGAGTCTCACTTTATTACATATTTTACAAGAACCTAAAATAAAAAATTTCAATTTTTAAATTGTTGCTTTGTTCCTTAAATTTGAGGGAAAGATCTTTCCCTTTCATTTTCAAAGGGTAAAATAATTATGGGTTATAACTAAGTTTGGAATCCAAAATCCACCGTAATAAGGTTTCATTAACGATGTTTCCCTAAACACCAAATTTCGGAGGAGTTATTGTCCAAACTTTTGAAAATTAAAACGATACAAAATAAACCAAAAAAACCTACAAAGAATTTAGGAATTTGAGGTTTTGATTATACTGCTTTTTGGACCTTATTGTGGACACTCTTGAGAGGAGCCGGCCCGATGGCACAAATAACTCTCTGATAATCATGGAAATTTAACTATCCTGATCTCCACGACGAAACTCCAATGTCAAGAGAGAATCTTCCTGCAGCCCTTGATGAGATCTTTCTTCAAACAACTTCGATTTTGGATACGTGAAAAGGTATCTCCAACAGCGGCACATGCGCATTCAACTACCGTGACGGATCCTTGAAAGCTTGGCCAAGCATCGAATAGCTATTTGTAAGGGAAGGCCTGGAATTATGGGTTTATCAGAAATAAGTTTATTTGTAAGGCAGCCACAGCACAGTTGTCTTTTGCAACGACAACACAAGATGGCTTCGTGTTCTTTCTTAACAGCAGCTCTGCTTCTTCTCTTCATCATTTACCG
>MNCI01028542.1:15043-25856 GCA_015680685.1 Gnetum montanum | reverse complement strand
CCGTTGCACTGTGATGAAACGTGAAAATGGGAAGAAAGCACTGCATAAGACACGCTAGGCAGGGATTGCGATCGGCAATGCTTCGTTCGAATGGAATCGATGACACAGCGCCCAAGCAAAAACGTGCCTGCAACTGTCCACTGCAAAACCCCTCTGAAGTCTGAGACTGTAATATTGTACAAATTTTAACTCTCTGTATTCATACAGAAATAAAAAGTTGTGCAAACAAATATAGCTATAGCTTCGCCCCCTAACACGGTAATAGCTAACGTAATAAGCCTTGCAGATCTGCAACTTTCCTTTGGCGAAATCATCGCCGTTGCTAATCACAGCGATTCATATGCTTTGACCCTGCATCAGATGAATTGAAAACGAATTCCTAGGTTCAACAAAGGCTGGTGTGGAAAAGTCGCACGAGAAGAGTTGAATACTGTTTGTTTGCTGTAAGAATTAAAAGTATTGGAATTACAAAATACCATTGCTTGATAAATTAAAACTTAAGCAAAGGCCATGGCATGTGAATGCTGATTGTTTGGTGGCCATGTGACAGAAGAATAATATAATTATATGTGCAAACTTTACCTTGAAGAGGAGAAGAATAGAATAACCAAAAAATGTCCAACGGCCGGTAACTGGTTCCTTGGAGGTAGGCGAAATCAAAAAGTTAAGTTCACAGAGAGGTCGCAACCTTTACATAGACGATTATCTTCTCATTGACATTTACGCAGGTTAAAAGTTTGATAGCTGTCATAAAAAGCTTTCCACCATTAAAACATGAACAGTAGGTATGTTAATATGCAGCTCAAGACATATTTATTACTGAGTTTCGGTACATGGCTGGTGTTTCGTAGGACTTGATGAAACTTGATAGGGAAAATTAATGCAAAATCATGTACTCACTCCTCTAAATTAATCATTTAGATCAGCTTGTGTTGGGATAATATGTCAAGGCACCTGAACTACCCACCTGCAGGACGAAGTTGTCCACTGAAAACTGTGTTTCGTTAAATTCAAATTATAGAACTAGAGTTGCTGGATTGTAAAAATAAAATAAATTTAACAATAGTTTCAGTACTTGCCGCTAAAAATAAATGTACTGAGCAATAAATATACAAACAGATTCTCCGTTGGCGATATTAACTAAAAGCCAATCTCAGTCAAGATAAAAGACCCGCCGGTTACAGAAAACCAAAGCCTTCTCAGATCTCCAGTTTAATGACCGGAAGGCAGGCACACAGGCAAACAAAAGTTGCCCACGAACCAAAATTTCCATTAATGCAGAGGTTAATCAGAGTGGGTATCTAGTGCTGGTGCAGGAGTAGTCGCATCCACTTCACATTTCCATAAATCAAATATAGTAACACAACTCAAATGGAATGTACTGGGTTCACCCGGAGCATCAACTGAATTGAATTCTTGTCTATAATCCACAGAATGAAATTTGTTTTCCAACTGCAGTTTCTTGGCAGTATTCAATGGTTTTTTAAAAAATTAATTCTTATTTCTACCATTCATATAGTGCAGATTTGAAAACTAGTTATGTAACTACAAGAGGGCAAGGGAATACAGTGATTTGTACCCCAAAGAACATGAAAATGCGAAAACCAACATAAATATTGTTCATTAGACATTGTGTTGGTGCTCTTAAATATCATAAAAATATATTTAAAGATAGGTAGAACGTGGCACACATTGGTAGTTTTATGAATTTGATTATTTTGCTTGCATGAATCTTTGGAGATGTTTGATGTACAAATATTTTTTTTTTATGTTTGATTCTTCTTTTTTTTGAAAAAGGTTGAGCGAAATATATTTTAAAAAAAACAGCTATACAAAGTACAGCGTGGGCCAGGGCCACTGACCCCACTCCCACCACAGAATTTCCCAGGGGCTGCCCATAGCATCCTTGTCATTGCCACCTCGCCTACGAAAGACTTCCCACCCAGAATGCTCAGACTGTAAACCCCCCCCCCCTGACACCCCGTCAACCAGCGGCGGCAACCAGCCGTGGGACGCGAACGTGGACCTAATTTTTGCTGGGCTGTCCCAGCCCGTCCTCCCTGCGGTGTCTGAATTCTTCGATGATTTGGGCGATGTCGGTCCTATGTTTTGGGGTGCTCACCTTCAGTGTTCGTTCCCCCAGTATGTCATTGGTTTCAGTAGTAAGCTCATGCCTCTCCTCCACTGGGAACTAGATTCAACTCTCGATTTGCCCCTGGGCAACGACATGGGGGGTGGTCTATCCTTGCAAAGTGACCCCCCTGAAGTCCCGCTGCGTTCTCGCCTGCTGTTTGGGAGGTTCGAGCGTTGTGTGAGGAGCCATCGCGGAGGTAATTTCATCCCAAAGCTTAGCGATCTTCATGCAAAGGATGCTCATAGAGGGGAGTGCTGCACCATTGAAAATGCAGTCATTCCTGGCCTGCCACAGGACCCAGAGCGTGACGAGTGTTGCCGAGTTGCTCAAGAACTCTGGGGTGCGGAGCCCGGCCGTTTCCCAGAGCTGCGCAGTCACCTGATAGTCCCAAACGAAGTGCTGCAGCGTTTATGCCCATGCCCCTGGACTTCAGAACCTCGTGAACCGGGAGGGCCTGGTGGAGGATCAGTCACTCGAAGGTTTTGATCTTTTCTGGGAGGATAACCTTTCATAGCTGCATCCAGTGCAGATCAGCTGGGAACAGTTTCTGCAAGAGCTGATGTGGGTGCAGGTGGATTCCTTTCGCGCTATCCATCGACCCCACCTGCGCGTAGAGCTGTCTCCAAATGTCAGATTCAGAGTTGGCCGCCGTCCAGGGGCTATACTTCTTTCTCAGGATTTGGACCCAGAGGGAGGGATCATCGTTATCCGTGACTAGGTGCTGCAGGAGTTTATGACACCCCAGGACAGCCTCCAGCGTGAAGGGGAGGAGGCCAACGCCTCTGGCGTACCGGGGCCACACGATTTTGGACCAAGCCAGGACGTGCAACTTCTTACCCCCCTTCCCGCCAAACAAGACAAAATCGTGGATAATCTGGTCGATCTTGGTGATGGCTCCGAGGGGTGGGGAGGCCATCAAGGTAGCAAACCTCGGCATGGCCCCTAGCATCGCAGACGCTAGCACCATCTTCCCCTTGCGAGACAGGAATTTATTTGTCCAATGGGCCACGCGTTTCTAAATTTTAACAATGAGCGCCTGCCAGGTTCGTTGCCTATGCCAGTTATGCATGGGGATGCCCAAATACCTGTCATCTGCCTCCCCTGGGAGAATCCCCAGGATTTGGATAATTTTACTGCGTACCAAGGGGTGCACGTGGGTGAAGAATAAAGCCGATTTCTCGGGATTGAGTACTAGGCCCACTTCCTTGTGCAGCCTATCCAGGGCCCTCAGAATTTCCCTGTCATGTGGGATCGCGGCCCTGGTGTATATCATGGTGTCATCCGCGAAATGTGCAGTGAGACAATGGATGCCGTGCACATTTAACCCCTGGACCCCTTCATCTATGCAGTAGGTGTGCAGGAGGTCCATCATCATTAGGAAAAGGAGCGGGGATAGCGAGTCTCCTTGGCGAAGCTCGCGGCCTGTTCCCTGAAAGCCCCACAAATGCCCATCAATATCTAACGAGTACCTTCCTCCCTGCTGGATCTGTAGGAAGAGTTCAACAAAGGCGGGGTCAAACCCTTTAGCAAGTAAAACTAATTTCAAGGCGGCCCAGCTGACGGAGTCATAGGCATTGGAAATGTCTAGCTTGATGTAGAGGCCAGGAAGTTTGGCCTTCCTAAGGGAGTGTTGGATCTCCTGAAGCAGCAGGACTTGGTCCTGAAGGTAACAGCCCTTCAGAAAAGCTTCTTGGTGCTTACCTACGAGACGTGTCATGAGCAGCCGCAGTCTATCCACTAGCAGGCGTGGAAAAAGTTGCAGCAGAGACATGCAGACCCCGATGGGACGGAAATGGCCTAGGGAAGTGGGATTCTCTATTTACGGGATTAAAACCACGCATGAACAGTTAATTTCTTTTCTGACCTGCCACCAAGCCAGCATGTGGTTAAACGTGTCCAGCAGGTTTTTCCCCAGAACATCTTCGAAGTTCGAAAAGAATTCAATGGGCCAGCCATATGGCCCTCGCGCCTTGTTCACTGGCATTTTCTGCAGCGCCGCATGCAGCTCCTGACGCGTGAAAAGCTACAGGAGTCGAAAATTTTTTGCCCAATTTAAAATTTTATCCATGGGCACCGAAATGGGCACCATTGGCTGCTAGTCCCAGACCTGCTTCCAGTAATGCAAGAGGCTGTCGGCGCGTGGAGGAGCCTCGTCCTGCAGGAGGCATTGCAGCGGCCCATTCTGGGCACCGCGGAGGGCCTTCGCAGCCGAGAAAAAAAATTTGGTGTGCCGATCGCCCTCCCGCAACCACTGCACACGGGCCCGTTGGTGCCAGTACTACTCCTCCTCGTGGTGAAGGAGTTGAAGCTTCGCCTGAAGGGTGAGCTCCTCCCTGGTGTGGTCGACCGTGCTCACATGCTGGTCCTGCTGTGATTCGATCGCCTGCAATTTGGCCTGCAACTAACTTCTACAAGTTTTGAACCGATATTTCTCTTTTGGGCTGAAATTTCTAATTTGCTGTTTCAGCGTTCTGAAACCGTTCTTGAGAAATTCACGTGGGTCCCCCAAGGCGTTGTAGTTTTTCCAGATGTCCTGCACCATTTTTCCAAGCCATGGTCTGCGGATCCAGGTGCGCTCGAAACGGAAGGTGCGCAGACGTTGGAACTCCCCATGCTCCAGGTTGCAAAAAATGGGCCTATGATCAGAGGCCATACGTGCACCTCTGTAAGCTTGGAGGTCCCAATCAGTCAGTAGCTTCTCACTGGCCCACACATGGTTAATCCGGGATAGGACCCTCGCGGCGCCCTGTCTGCAGTTACTCATGGTGAAATTGCAGCCGGTGATTTCCAAGTCCGTCAGATCAAACTGTTGTAACAGGGCAAGCATTTCCATTGCCCCACGGGGCTCATTCCAAGAGTCGTCGGTCTTTTCCCAGGAGAAGAGCCACTGGTTAAAATCGCCAATTAATAACCAACAGGCCTTCTTGGGAACCAACGCCGCGACTCGAGAGAGCTCCTGAACTTGCGCCTGCCATCGTTGGGCACCGTACACATTGGTAACCCAGACGTCTGGCCCCGGCAAGTGCACTATAATGCACTAGTCGAACATATCTAGGATGTACGAGTCCATCTTGGTGAGGATCACAAGGCCACCCGCACGCCCTCTGCTAGGCGCTTGGTGGCTGTGCCACCCCGACCATTGGAAAGTCTGAGTCTCCGTCTGTTGTAATTTGGTTTCTTGTAGGCATACAATGTTACACTTTTCGTCGCACACCAAACAATGCAGGGTATGTCACTTGTAAGGGGTACCCTGGCCCCTACAATTCCAGGAAAGGACCTTCATGGAGACAGGGAATGATGGTACACCTCCTGGAGCATGGGCTGCACTCCCAAATCCATGAAGAGCTACGTGGCCTTCTGGCAGCGGGAGTGGCTATCTGGTCATCCAGCCTTCGCCGCGTGAAGAGATACCGTCATTCCTTTTTCCTGCAGGCTCCGTTTCTGATCTGGAGGGGAGCTGAGCTGCACCAACCCCCGACTGGTGTTAATCCAGTCTGTGACCGATGGCGGGGATAGACCACCATGGGAAGGGCCCTCCCCACCCGACCTGGGCATTCTGTGAGAGTCCTGCCGCATTGCTCTCTCTTCCTGAGAGGGCGTCGGCTAGTTGTCATCGGAGTGCCGACCCTTGTCCCCCACCAGCACGTGAAGGTATGATCACGCCATACTGGACTCGGTCCCCTGACCTGTCCCTGGTAGCCCCTCCTATTGAGCCCCCTATGGTAGTAGTTTCGATTGTGCCCCAGAGAGTGATCCCCCACTAGGCACAGCCTTGGAGGCCACTCCCTTCGAGGCAGCGCCCTTACCCAGACGTCGAGCCCCCTCTTTAGGGGCCGATGGTTTTTGATTGGCAACCCGACCCTTCCTTCTGACGATGTACCATCCCTCATCTGGTGTGGCCAGGTACCCCGCTGGGCGGCCCTGGTCACTCCCCGACCAATGTTGGACCTGAGCCTTCGGCTGGTTCTCGAACAGAACCCGCACCCTCTCCTTCCTAAGGTCCGTGATGAGAACCAGCACCTTGACTGGTTCTTGTGTGAGAAGAGGCTACCAGACACAGAACCTTGCGAACCCCAGATGATCCATACGGGCAGTGGAGGGGTCAAACTTGATGAAATCTCCAAACAGATCCGCCAACGTCCGCAGAACCGCCGGCGACCAGTATTCAAGGGGAAGGTCATACAACCGTACCTAGACCGGTGTGCGTGTGATTAGCGCTAGATCCTGGTGTGCCCCAGGGTGCCAGGGCACCAGCGCCAGCCTATGTGCACCATAGAACCAAGGGTCTCCCACCAAGACCTGTTCGATCTCCTCAAAGGAGGCGAATCCGAACAGGAGGCGATCATCTGCCAGGCAGGAAACTGTCACCCTGTCAAACCCCCAAGCATTCCGGGCCCAGCGCTGAATCAGGTCAATGTGGGATCAAGCCCCTTCAGACACAAATTTTCCTATTAGGCTATGGTCCAATCTGGCCAGCATGTCTGGTTCTGGGCCTCCAACTTTGAATCTTAGTTCTGCTCCGACTCTGGAGCATAGTTCATCCAACTGCCGCTTCTGTCCTGGGGCCTCCTCTCCTACTGTTCCCTCTCCTGCAGTCTTCACGCCGACCATCACCGCTCCTGTAGTCTCCACACCTGTCGTCGTTCTGGCTGCCGCCACTCCCGTTCTAGACGCGGCAGCTGCTCCTGTTGCTCCCGTTACTCCAGTCCCTCCCGTCGCTCCAGTCATTCTCATCACCTTCTTTGGCTTGCCCTAATATTCTTGATTAAAACATAGGATTACATTACTATTATTGTTGTTAGTTTTTTACATAAGTAAAGGAGAAAAATTATAAATAAACTTAATGAAATAATAAAAAATAAAAAATAAAATCTCAAAATAAAATGCCAACGCCCTTGTAAAAAGAAAAAGGCACATTCCATAACATGCATATTATGTTATGCATAACATATATGCATAATATATAATATTATGCATAATACTTTGTCTTAGCGCTGCTCCTCTTCGCCTTTTCCACCGTCGCCTTTTTCAGTGGCTTGTTGTTTTGCAAAATTGTGTTCTTTCGCTTTTTGCGAATTGGGCTAGTTTATTTTGTTTCTCTTCTCATAAATAGGTAGTGGCCCCACTACAGTTTGGAAAAGGGTTTTTAGTACGCTAAATAAAACAAAAACCAATTGAGAGCACTGACCACGAAAGGAAGACATAAAGAAAATTCTGAAAGCCCTACTAATACAAGTAAGGACATTTATTTTACTTTTCTTTCACATGGCTATCCTATATTGTTGTGGATTTTCTCTCTCTTCTTTGTTTCCTATTATTTTGTTATTCTTCTATGATTTTAAGTAATATGTTGAATTTTTGCTAGATTTTTATAATTTCGGGCTTTTTTATAATATAATATTTTAGTCTTATTTGTACAATTTTCCATCTTTTGGTGAATTTTGGAAGTTGCAAAAATTATGCCCAACTTGCCCTCGGATATTTTATGAATATTTGGGATCTACACATGACATAAACATGATTTTGCAAGAATTTTGTGGAATTTGAGCTTTCTATAGTTTTTTTGGCCATTTTGGACACCGTTTGGATGTTTAGAATAAAATAATAATATTTGTGTGACTAATTTTTCTCAATTGGTAGTGGAAGTTGCCATTATTATTGTTGTTGGATTTTGATTCGTAAGTTTATGTAAGGTTATGGATTTAGCCAAGACCATGGCACTAAGCAATTGAGTCTATCGGTGTGCGATGAGGCATAGTCAGGGCCTATCCTTAGAATGATAAGTGTGCCATGACCATTGAGGATGTTACTATTGCCAAGGCTCAGACATGAGTGACTTGTTTGGGGTCACGAGGCTAATCCAACCATAGTAGTAAGATTATTCTAAAAGCTATTGGTGAGTGCCTTTGGTAGTGAGGGTGATGAGTGGTGAGGTACCCCTACACTCAACCATACAAATACGAGCGTTTACGCATGATCCGGTCGAACTCCACAAATGGACTGGTTGTGATATCTATCTAAATAGTCACATGTTGATCGTAGTTCGTTGTCTTCCCATCTGGACTAGTATTTACTTGGTCACGTATGGTTTAGTCCAAAGTGAGGCGAATGATGTGATCCTAAACTAGTGCTACTCCTAGAGGCAATGGAAAATAAACTTGTTGTAAGCTAACAGGCGATGAGAAGAAAAATCTAAACTAACGTAACTGCAATGAGCATCTATCCTCAATCATTCATACACATCTTGGATCTCATGTACTACTTCTAGGATCACCGAGCACACATTACTTAAGCACTCTTAAATACGCTACTGGGTTACCAAGTAGTTACACTTCAATGTTCGTGATTAAGTCGTACTCATTCCGCATTTAACAACAAGAATAGTAAATGATGGTAAAGAAATATTAACTAAGAAAACAATAAGTAACAATAACAATTAAACAATTAGAAACTAAGTGAATGCTGCAATGATGGAGTAATCTGCATCTTTATTGCCGATCATGTGCATGTCCAAGTACGTCACACTCGAAGAATAAAGGTTTCGTACGACTACAATTATCACACTATGGGCATGCACTGCAGAAAGAATTGAAATGAATTAAAAATTGACAAAAAGACTCTACACTTACACTTATCGACCCCCTTCCTGTGTGCCCAAATGTGTATTTATAGGCTTACACTGGAATCACGATATCGTGTATCCAATATCGTTATCCAGGCTACGATATCGCATATCTGATATTGAGGATCCAATATCGGGGCCTAGCAAACCACAATTCATCAGAGGGTAACCAAGACTTAGCCTTCGGAGATGCTTTTTTAAAATACACTTTTTTGAATTTTTCTAAACAAATTACAATATCTTTGGACACTAAAGAATTAAATAATTAAAAAATATATATATTTGCTTTAGATATTTGGATTTTATTTAGATTTCAAAAAACTTTGTGGAATTTCTGGACCTTGCAACATTTTTGCATATTTTATTGGAAACCTTTACTGAGCCCATTTTATTGGACTTCTGTGTAGGAAATCTTACGTGCATCAAAAACCGGATTGCACAAGCGGAAGCATGTAAAAAAAGATCTCTTAATCTACAAATGTGCATGAAACAAAAATGCACAAATCAATTTTTAAAAATAGATCGAACTGACCTCCAGCCATTGATGCCATTGATGCCTGAATGTTTCAGATCTTCTTTCACACGTGCGCTCTGCAGTGATGATGTATGCAGACTGTAAGTGACTGTGACAGGGACCTGAACTGCTACACTGCCATTGATTCCCCGTGCCATGTTCTCCCATCAAGAACCTAAAAGGCCTCGAAATCAATTACCATTTATTAGAAAAATATGAGACCATTACAAGATAACAATGAATAGATTTCAATGGATGGATTGCAATGAGTTCTCACCATATGTTGCAATCGATGACAATCGTTTCCACACGTTGCTTGCCAAGGATAGCAATGTAAGCTGTCAATGGATAGCAACGAAAACTGTCATGTTGCTGTCCAAAGCTATCTCATTGTTACAATCTCCCACTTAGTCTCCATATTTATTCTAATATCCAACTTTCAAGAAACAAATACATGAATCATGGCGATAGTTCCTCTTAATGCGAGTAGTATCTTCCATGTATTAAAATGTATTATTTCTCAAAGTTAATTCCTTTATATGGTAACTTTAACTGTATGAATAAACCCAATGTTTATTTGCGGTCCGACCTTATGTGTGTGTTCTCTAATGACTTTATGTGCAACTGTATGACAAAATGCACAACTGAATAGAGTTTCATTAACACTGTAATGTTGTACAACATATTACATCATGGAACCAAGTCCCATCCTTGAATGACCGTGGTGACATTTCTTTGGTCAAAGGATTAGCTAGCATTAATTCAGTGCTGATATGATCTATGATCACTTTATTTTCTTTAATGTGATCCCTTATGGCTAAGTACTTTATGTCGACATGTTTATTTCGACTGCCACTCTTGTTATTCTTAGCCATAAAGACAATAGCTGAATTGTCACAAAATATCTGTAATGGCCTAGATATTGAATCCAGAATTCTAAGCCCCAATATGAACCTCTTTAACCATACACCATGTGAAGTAGCCTGAAAACAAGAAAGTAACTCTGCCTCCATTGTGGAAGTAGTAACCAAGGTTTGCTTTCCACTCCTCCAAGAAATGGCTCCTCCAACTAGCATAAAAACATAACCTGATGTTAATTTCCTGGAATCAACGTAGCCAGCAAAGTCTGAATCGGAGTTTCCAATCACCTCCAAATGGTCAGTTAGTCGATACATAAGGATGTAATCCTTTGTACCTTGAAGGTACCTCATGACTTTCTTTGCAGCCTTCCAGTGTTCGATACCTAGATTACTTTGATATCAGTCCAACATCCCCACAGCAAATGCAATGTCAGGTCGTATGCAGACCTGAGCATACATAAGGCTTCCAACAGCTGAAGCATATGGAATGTTGCTCATGTGACTTTTCTCTAAATCATTCATAGGGCACTGTTTCAAATTGAACCTGTCACCCTTTACAATGGGTGCAATACTTGGTGAACAATCTTTCATCCGAAACCTCTCTAGAACTTTATTAATATAGGTTTCCTGCGATAGACCCAGAATATATCTAGATCTATCCCTATGGATCTTAATGCCAAGGA
>MNCI01028542.1:0-12827 GCA_015680685.1 Gnetum montanum | reverse complement strand
CCATTAGTGGACATAGAGTTCATCTCATCTTTCATGGCATCATACCATAAGTCGGATTCCTTACAACTCATGGCTTGTGAAAACATGTCAGGATCATTTTCAGCTCCTATGTTGTAGTCACATTCCTGTAGATACACTATATAGTCACCAGGAATCGCTGATCAATTTTTTCTAGTAGATCGTCTTAATGTTGGTTCATTAGGCTCCTGAGGGGCAAGATGATCAACGGGTTGTTCAACAGGAACTGGTATCTGTTGTTCAGCTGGATCTACTATGTCTTGACCAAGAATTTGTGGAACTTCAATGACTGGTGGATGTACATCACGTATTTGTACTATAGGCGTGTTGTGTACAACAATCAATCGAGTACTTGAAGTAGAGGGTTGAGCATCCGCATGATCAGTCGTTGGAATTTCATTCTAGGAATGATGACTCCTACTAATCTAGTCATTCTCAAGAAATTTAGCATTCCTTGATTCCACAAACCTAGTAGTATGTGATGGACAATAAAATCTGTATCCCTTAGACCGTTCGGCATATCCAACGAAATACCCACTTATGGTCCTAGGGTCTAGCTTCTTCTCTTTTGGATTATAGACTCTTACCTCAGACGGGCATCCCCAAATGCGTATATGTTGCAAACTCAGTTTCCAACCTTCCCACAATTCAAATGGTGTTTTAGAGATAGCCTTGGTTGGAACTCGGTTTAATATATATACTGCCGTCTTAAGGGCTTCATTCCACAAAGACTTAGGAAGCTTGGAGCTGCTAAGCATACTCCGCACCATGTCCAATAATGTTCAGTTTCTTCTTTCTACCACACCATTTTGGTCCTGAGAACCAGGCATAGTGTATTGGGCAACAATCCCATGCTCTTGAAGAAACTTAGCAAAGGGACTAGGTGCTTGTCCATCATTAGTGTATCGACCATAGTATTCACCACCTCTATTAGACCTCACTATCTTTATTTGCTTACCGCATTGTTTCTCTACTTCAGCCTTAAATACCTTAAAGGCATCTAAAGCTTCATTTTTGTGATGAAGCAAGTAGAGATACATGTATCATGAGTAGTCGTCAATAAAGGTAATGAAATACCGTTGATCATATGCATCCATATCTGGACTACAAATATCCGTATGTATGATTTCTAATATGGGAGAACTCCTCTTGGCATCTTTCTTTGACACATTGGTCTGCTTTCCCTTTATGCAGTTTACACAAGTGTCAAAGTCAGTAAAATCAAGAGTACTAAGTACTCCATCAGTTACCAAGCACTTGATTCTCACAATGGAGATATGGCCTAATCTACGATGCCATAACATAGAGGATTCCTCATTCATAAAACATCGCTTAATGCCAGCATGAACATGCATAGAAGTGTAAGAAGTGTCGTTTTGTAAATTAAGTTGAAAAAGACCATCTGTTAATGTACCATTTCCAAGTATTTCAGATCTATAAGATAAACTGAACATAGTATCTGAAAAGTCAAAGGAAAATCCCAATGATACAAGCCTTGATACAGAAATTAAATTCCTTTAGAAACAAGGAATGTAAAATGTTCTTTCCAAACCCAAAACAAAACCACTACTTAAAACTAATTTGCATGTGCCAGTCGCTTTCACATGTGAGCGCATCTTGTTGCCCGAATAGATGCATGACTCACTTCCTACTGGCTTCCTTAGGTTTGCTAATCCCTGCATGGAATTAGTAACATGGATTATAGAACCGGAGTCAATCCACCATGTGTTATGACTAACATCAACCATATTAGATTCAAAACAAACAAATAAGGATTGAGTACCTTTCTTTTCAAGCCAGCTCTGATATTTAAGACAATCTTTCTTTATGTGCCCTTTCTTTTTACAGAAAAAGCATCTAGATTCCTTCTTGATATCAACTTGTGGAGGGATTTTTCCCTTTCCTTTAGTGTTGACTTGCTTTGTATTCTTTCCTTGCATGGCCAGGTGCACACTATCCTTCGCTTCCATGGCAAGTCTACCCTCTTCTTGTACACACATGGTCATCAATTCATTAATTGACCATTTGTCCTTATGTGTGTTGTAAGAAATCTTAAAGGGTCCATACTACGATGGGAGTGTGTTTAGGATGTAGTGCACAAGGAAAGATTGAGACATCTCAACCTCAAGTGTTTTTAGTTGAGCCGCTATGTCCCTCATGTGCATGATGTGCTCACGCACACCACCAATTCTAGTGAGCTTCATGGATGAGAACTTCATTATCAAGGTGCTGGCCAACTCTTTGTCTGATGTTTCAAATTGTTCATCAATAGCTTTTAACAAAGCGCACACATTGTTATACTATTCCAATGATCCACGTATACCAGTCGAGATCTTGGTTTTTATGAACATTACACAGAGACGATTAGATTGCTCCCATTTATCATAAAGACCAATATCATCTGGATGGTTGGTTGCATTAACCGCAGGTGGTTCATCCTTACGGATAGCATAATCAATGTCCATCCATCCTAAATGAAGGAGAATTCTCTCCTTCCACACCTTGTAATTATCACCCACCAATTCAGGATGTCACATTTAAAGTCAGAGTAATTTACAGGTTGCATAGCTGCAAAATAAACATGCTTATGTCACTAAATTTTAGGCTATAAACTGTAGGACATGTGTACCAATGTAAACATGCAAAAATATGAATCACATGACATAAAATTGCCTGTGGGCTAAATTTTAATTCAAATAAATCCATATATCTTTATGAGGAAACTATTGAATTATATGCCTTTTCTTAATCCCTGTGGGCAAATTAAGAAAAATAATTCAACATTTCATCCTGATTGACCACATTAAATATAATAGAAATTCCTGTGGGATAAAGTCTATTATATTACATGTGATTAATCACAATTACTTATGTGATCCAAAACTCTTAATTTATAATTTTGTATAATCAAAGATGCTATGGCCACTCTATGACTACAAATTATAAAGATCACTAATAAATGATGCAAAAATTTTCTTTCTTGTTATACATACGATTACATTATGCATCAAAATCAATATTGACAAAATGCAATTAAATTCTAAGCAAGCATGAAAAAACCTACAATCATTTCTTGCTTGAAAAACACCAAAACATGAGTCCATAATTGCCATTTTTCAAACCAACAATTGAATATATATCTATATATATATTTTCTTTCACATGAATCATTTAAATCAATGCATCCTTATTTTGAAAAATGGTAGTATTAAAAACTGTCATTTCAAATGCCAAAATTACTCACCCATGTGAGCAAATTAAATATTTCAAAGGCCATCAGTTTAAATTCAAATCTCCAAAATTGTAGTAAAATTCCTTTTTCATGTCAAAGGATATTTCAAAATACCAAGGCATCACTTATCAGTATGTTCAAAATTATGGCAAGCAAAATCGTAGCATAAATACAAAGGTTCTGTTAAATTTTGACAGTCGCTTACAGAAATAGCAACAACAATATTCAATCCTTTACTTTCAGGGTAGCAGATCCATGGCCAGAAGAAAACATAAGGCCAGCATCAAAAATCAAGGATCCAAACGCTGAAGCAATCATTCTAATTGGGCTAAAGGGGCACCATAAATCGAGGTTCTAGATCTCACTAGATCTACTAACATCATAAAAATATGTAGACAAAAATTGTAAAAACCCTGAAATGCATAGACAAAAATCGCAGAAATTTGCAGAAAGAAACAATGCAGAAAAACCAAGAAAACCAAAACTAAGCATCAAGGCATAGATCCAACCTCGCTCCGATACCAAATGTAGAAAATCTTACGTGCATCAAAAACCGGATTGCACAAGCGGAAGCATGTAAAAATGGATCTATTAATCTACAAATGTGCATGAAACAAAAATGCACAAATCAATTTTGAAAAATAGATCTAACTAACCTCCAGCCATTGATGCCATTGATGCCTGAATGTTCCGGATCTTCTTTCACACGGGCACTCTGCGGTGATGGTGTATGCAGACTGTAAGAGACTGTGAAAGGGACCTGAACTGCTACACTGCCATTGATTCCCCGTGCCTTGTTCTCCCATCAAGAACCCAAAAGGCCTTGGAATCAGTTACCATTTATTAGAAAAATATGAGATCATTACAAGATAACAATGAATAGATTTCAATGGATGGATTGCAATGAGTTGTCACCATATGTTGCAATCGATGACAATCGTTTCCACACGTTGCTTGCCAAGGATAGCAACATAAGCTATCAATGGATAGCAACGAAAACTGTCATGTTGCTGTCCAAAGCTATCACATTGTTACATTCTGGCCCATAAACATTATGCTCCATGAAGATGGAAACAGAATAAGTTTTCTTATTTGAGGTGTTTTGACTCCTCTTGCATTTCAATGCAAAGAGCCTAGAGTAGGTAACGAAACATCAGAAGAGAAACATAGGATAAAAGATGGATCAATTTTGTATAAGATGGTTCCTCTCAACTTGAAAAATAATTTCTATATATTTTATATTTTTGTAAAATAAAAACCTTGTACACTTCTTGGATGTTTGAGATGTGTACCTATTTTTGTAAATAAACAATAAAGTATGGTAGATATGAGTTTTCTGTTTGTGTCGTTGGAACTGTAAGGTTGCAAGGAACATTTTTCATTTTGGCACATGTTATATGTTTGAGAAAAATTTGATATTATTTATTATATATTAATATTTGATTACTTAATTTAGTAAATTTAAAATTTGAATAACTTTATTTCTAGATGTTAGATTGAGGTAAAACAAGTATCCTTGGGATGCTTGTTCTACACACTATTTTATGATGCAATTAGTAGAATTTTTAGACAACATCCTTTTTGGGGCTATGCAAATATTTATTTTTCTCTTTTTAAATTTTATTTAATTATGTATTCAAGTAATCTGAAATTTTACTGTGCTATATTGCCCCACTATATTACTATTTTTAATTAATAATTTATGTCTATTTTGCTGCTTCCTTTCGAGTTAGTAAAGCAAGGTTAAATCTGTGTCCTTGGGGTTTCGTAACATCTCTATTAGTTATTTATAAAATATCTCATAAATAATTAATAGGGGTGTTACATTAAGTTGAACATAACAATGATCATTTCATGAAAGGATGTTATGAAGCCACTAACGGAAAAGAGTCTAATGCTCTCTTAACATCATAGTTAGAAAAGGAAGATATAGAATATTACAAAAGTCTAGGGATATAGAGGGGATCTAAGGATCGTTTCATAGGTAGAAGACATCTTTCTACAACAAAGGATGTTTTTCTTGCCTACTAAACTTTGTGGAAAATGTCATATTTTGAGCTTAGACTTCTAATATATCTCTAAGTGCTCTTCTTAGTCTTGTAACATCCCAAACTCATTTCAAATCCATCCATTCATTTTTGAACTCTTGTATTACTCAAAAATATTCCATGTGTTGGTGCATACCCATTTGGATAAGTTTGTGTTGTTTGGTTAGAGCCTTTGGCAATTTATGACTTTTCTCTAACAACAATTTGTAAGACCCCTAACAACTATCCTCTAAAATTTAGTAATTTTTTTTCTCCAATCCTTGTAAAACATGGAGCTATACTTACACTAGCAATTAATAAGGATATGACTCATATCATGATGGGTTGATTACAAGATCTACGCCCCTCCTACCCTCATTAGTCATAACAAGTTGTTGATGAGATAAGACCTTATCACTTCTCATAATCTTAAAGATTGATGCATCAATTACATGTCGTCTATCTTTAGTAGTACTATAATACCTTAGGGACCAACATAGCCAAGGGTGATATCTAACACTTCCCATCACTTAGGAAGTTGCAAAACATCAAATATATGACTTACTTATTTTAAGTGTCATTTTACAAGTGGCACTAATAGATTTGGTTGGATATACTGCTAATCCTCCTCTATGTTTTTGCCAAATAAGATCATTTAATCTATAATAGGCTTTGAATAATGGTTGGGAATAAAAAATGTATAGGTTTCAACAACTTTGCCCATGCAATGTGGCATTGCTTTTCTACATTGAGGGCCATCTAACTTGAAGAATCTAGTCACCATCCAGCCATGAGTTGGATTATCTTTGGGTTCTAAACTACATAAACAAGGCTACACTTCGATATACCCCAAGATAAGTGATTGGGAATCATATGTGAGGTTTCTACACACTTATGAATGACACCTGCATTATTGAAAACCTTCGGGTGTTGTGCAACTCAACACATTTGGATTTAATAACTCATGATATTAAGCTGAAGTAAGCATATATATGGGTAGGTTTGGATAGTGGTGTTCATCTCCACACCTAGGGTAGGGCATACGCAAATACATAAATAATGCAACCCATTCATTCAAGATATAGAGATAAAATATATTATTATTTGATGAGTGGTGGAGCAATCCAACACCCAATCATACAAGTCACAAGTGTTTCACGTGTGACCAAATCGTAATTCGTGAACAAGGTGATGTGATTATGCCATGAATTGGTTTAAGTCCATGACCATTATCTTCCCACATGGAGCTAGTGGAGTTTACATGTATGGTTTAGCTCACAGTGAGCTATATGATGATTGATGTTGTAGGGCCATTGTTACTCCTAGTGAACATGATGAAGTAGAAAGAGTTTCTAAATATAAGTCTAACTAAAATAGTAAACAAATCTATTCTATCCTAAGGCGATAAGTATCACGTCCTAACCTTCTGTACATACCCTGGGCTTCGAGTAATTACTACTGGGATTACTAAATACTTCGCGACTGGGAAAACCAAGTGATAGCACTACTGGATTACCAAGCAATTAAACTTAACTGCTATATTTATAGGCTGGCATGCATCATGCAATATCACATATACGACAACATAGCTAGTTCTACGATATCATAGTCCTCGAAAAACTTGACATTATCATACTCCCATGACTAGCTGAAAACTTGTCCTCAAGTTAAAACAAAACGAGGATAGAGTTCCTTACAAAATTTGGAGGTACACCTACATGATTGACTTAACTATATACATGACACTTTATGTTGTAGTGGTGTTCTTACCAAAATGACACAAGACATGGCAAGATAACTTTGACACAAAAAAAATTGGATGAAGCTCAATGTAGCCTATGTAGTGCCTAGTGGTGATGGCTCCTTCATCGATTACTTCCCCTTGTTGTCAGGCTTCTAAAATTTATACCTATTAAGTAGTGCCTGAAGCCTCTCTTCCTTCACTCTTGGGTCATGTACCATCCATGCTTGTTGCACAATGTGCAATGGAGTAGGTACATCCCACACACATGGCAGTTGTAGGAATATCTAGTTAGCCTTAACGTATCATGCCACAAATTGTCTTCTATCTTCTTCAAATGCTTTGGCCTTTGCTCATAATTCATGGTAATTTGATAATCTTCTAGCTATGTTCACTACAACATTTTTTTCCCCTTGGTAACCAGCCTTTACTACTTCTAATTCAGAGTTTTCCACCTGAAGTTTCTGTAAGGCATCTTTCCAATCTACAAACTTCTTTTCATACAAGGCATATGTGGCTGCTACTTGTTGTTCAAGTTCATTTTTGGGCTTGCTGGCTGTTAACATGGCCAGGTTAGCATAATGAAGATTGGCTAACCCCGTGTACTCTTTTAGATCCTTTATTTACAAGTCTTTGTTTTTGACTTTTGGATGGTGGACATGAGCATAATTGTCAAAGATGCACTACCAATATGGATTCTATGCTGATATGGCATTGATTCAAGCCTTAGCCATCTAAATATCCTTCTCATTAATTTTCTTATACATCCCTACCTGGTCACGAAAGTGTTCCTTGAGCCTCTCATGCTGCTTAGCTTCATTTTTCCACGCACTAATCTCAATAGCTAACTTCTGTCTAATTATGCATACCTCCTCCATTGAGAGGGTTTAGTTTTCTCTTGTTAAGCAGCTCATGTCTTGGTTAACCCTCATTAGTTGTTCTCTCAACTAATGGATGATTTGTTCTAGGATATTTTTCTACTTCTCAATGTTGGTTAACCTAGTGTTGTCTGTAGCGAGTTGTGTGCTTTCTTCTTGTGCTATGGTGAGTGCCTTAGCATGTGCGTATGCTTGTGTTTTTACTATTGAGGCATTCCACACTACTTTCTCCTTCTTGTTTTCCATTTTCTTATTCTGCTCTATCACGTGGTTAATGTGCTCTATTTTGAATTGTTCAATTTGGTTAGGTGCAATGAATTGAATCAAGTCTTTGTGTTCAGCCTTTAGGATCCTCAATTCTTCCTATAATTTGGTTATGTGCTTGGATACAAGGTGTTTGTGCACATGGACCACAGTGCCATCTACTTCTTGATGAACAAGCCAATGATGAGCCCCCATGTCATACGGCGGCTGGCGATCTTGCAAGAATTTGATCTTGCGATGGTAGATCGAAAGGGCATTGAGAATGTGGTCACTGATCACTTGTCTTAGTTGTGATGGGACAACAAATAAGAAGAAAAACCACTATCATGAACTCCTCTTTGCTGGGGCTATAACTAAAGAATTGGCTAACAAGCCTAAATGGTATGATGGCATTCTCACCTATCTTCTTACCTAAGAGATGCCATAAGGGTTGGACCACTAGAAGAAACATTAGTTTTTTCACGAGGTAAAACATCTCTACAAGGTGTGCGTTGATGGCCTGGTTCATTAGTGTGTCATTGATGCTGATCAATTGCACGTTCTCCAACATGCTTATGAAGGTCCTTATAGAGGGCACTATGCTAGGAGATGCATGACCATTAAAATCTTGTTGATGACAGGGTACTATTGGCCAGCAATCTTTAGGGATGCTCACCATTACATCGACTCTTGTGAACGATGCGATGATAACAATGATGGAGGGTCCGCACTGAGTCCACTCCGGTGCGCTGTGCTGAAACGTGAAAATGGAAAGAAA
Source organism: Gnetum montanum (assembly GCA_015680685.1). Taxonomy (NCBI): domain Eukaryota; kingdom Viridiplantae; phylum Streptophyta; class Gnetopsida; order Gnetales; family Gnetaceae; genus Gnetum; species Gnetum montanum. Next base: position 3,910 of record MNCI01028542.1, on the reverse strand, counting down.
GCACTGCACAAGACATGCTAGGCAGGGATTGCGATCGGCAATGCTTCGTTGGAATGGAATCGATGACATAGCGCCCGAGCAAAAACGTGCCTGCAACTGTCCGCTACAAAACCCCTCTGAAGTCTGAGACTGTAATATTGTACAAATTTTAACTTTCTCTGTATTCATACAGAAATAAAAAGTTGTGGAAACAAATATAGCTATAGCTTCGCCCCCTAACACGGTAATAGCTAACGTAATAAGCCTTGCAGATCTGCAACTTTCCTTTGGCGAAATCATCGCCGTTGCTAATCACAGCGATTCATATGCTTTGACCCTGCATCAGAAGAATTGAAAACGAATTCCTAGGTTCAACAAAGGCTGGTGTGGAAAAGTCACACGAGAAGAGTTGAATACTGTTTGTTTGCCGTAGGAATTAAAAGTAANACAGAGAGGTCGCAACCTTTACATAGACGATTATCTTCTCATTGACATTTACGCAGGTTAAAAGTTTGATAGCTGTCATAAAAAGCTTTCCACCATTAAAACATGAACAGTAGGTATGTTAATATGCAGCTCAAGACATATTTATTACTGAGTTTCGGTACATGGCTGGTGTTTCGTAGGACTTGATGAAACTTGATAGGGAAAATTAATGCAAAATCATGTACTCACTCTAAATTAATCATTTAGATCAGCTTGTGTTGGGATAATATGGCAAGGCACCTGAACTACCCACCTGCAGGACGAAGTTGTCCCCTGAAAACTGTGTTTCGTTAAATTCAAATTATAGAACTAGAGTCGCTGGATTGTAAAAATAAAATAAATTTAACAATAGTTTCAGTACTTGCCGCTCAAAATAAATGTACTGAGCAGTAAATATACAAACAGATTCTCCGTTGGCGATATTAACTAAAAGCCAATCTCAGTCAAGATAAAAGACCCGCCGGTTACAGAAAACCAAAGCCTTCTCAGATCTCCAGTTTAATGACCGGAAGGCCGGCATGCAGGCAGACAAGAGTTAGCCACGAACCAAAATTGCCATTAATGAAGAGGTTAATCAGAGTGGGTATCTGGTGCTGGTGCAGGAGTAGTCGCATCCACTTCGCATTTCCATAAATCAAATATAGTAACACAACTCAAATGGAATGTACTGGGTTCACCAGGAGCATCAACTGAACTGAATTCTTGTCTATAATCCACAGAATCAAATTTGTTTTCCAACTGCAGTTTCTTGGCAGTATTTGGCTGATGATGCTGATCTGTTGCAGATGACGAAATTGTATAGGAACTGTTATAACAGCCAGCATCGATGTTGATGTTGCCATAACCATTGTCAGTGGTTTTATTATTATCGAGGATCATAGAATTCCGGAACTTGGATTTGCAGTTTGCCCTGTGCCCACCAAGAGCCGTGGGACGATCAAACATCCGGCCACAGGATTTGCACTCATAAGAAGAAGCTCTCCTGTGATCTTCAAAATCCCTCTTTCTCTGATTTTCATTACTGCCCAATCTGTGTGGCCTCAGGTCCGTTACGCCTTTTTGGCTGAACTCAGACATTGATTCAGGGGATTCAGATTGAGGATTAAAAGACCCATAATTCTCAATCTGCATGCCATTTTTTCTGTAATCTTCCAGAGCAACCTCTGCCAGCAGGAGAAGATTAGAATCATTGGATACGGGCAGGGAATTTGTGTGCCTCTTGTTGGAACCTCTGGCTTGTTCAGAGCGCCTCATAGTAGCCATGGAATCGCTGAGCAACCGTGTTTAAAAATTAGCACACGAGAAGTGAAAAACAATGATATAAAACTTGACAAGAAATTTGTGGTGTGAATAATCTTTGCCATGGTATATAGAGTGTGGGGTGTGACGGTATTGATGCAGGGGCTGCCATCGTTTTCAAACCCGTAGACTTTTAATTTTGTAAAAATATAATGGCAAACTAATGTTTGGAAGGTTCTTTTTTTTGGTTGTTGTTAATTTTAGAAAACAATAAGATAAGTGTACCTGCGATTGTGGTTTTTTCTATGTACGGCACTCTCCCTTGACTTTCAAATTGCTTTTTAAATTTTTATTATCTTCAAAAAGCAACATGTTCACTTCTCACCTTGGACAAGGATGCATTGAAACATACAAAGGACTAGTATACTATAATCAAAAGCCAAAAATTAATTAGAACTATTTTTCGTATAATTGGAAACTACCTTTAGTTTTGGAAAAGTCAATGTTATGATATGAATGTCCAGAATTCAATGGTTTTTTAAAAAATTAATTCTTATTTCTACGATTCATATAGTGCAGATTTGAAAACTAGTTATGTAACTACAAGAGGGCAAGGGAATACAGTGATTTGTACCCCAAAGAACTTGAAAATGCGAAAACCAACATAAATATTGTTCATTAGACATTGTGTTGGTGCTCTTAAATATCATAAAAATATATTTAAAGATAGGTACAACGTGGCACACATTGGTGGTTTTATGAACTTGATTCTTTTGCTTGCATGAATCTTTGGAGATGTTTGATGTACAGATATTTTTTTTTTATGTTTGATTCTTTGGCTTGCCCTAATATTCTTGATTAAAACATAGGATTACATTACTATTATTGTTGTTAGTTTCCTACATAAGTAAAGGAGAAAAATTATAAATAAACTTAATGAAATAATAAAAAATTAAAAATAAAATCTCAAAATAAAATGTCAATGCCCTTGTAAAAAGAAAAAGGCACATTCCATAACATGCATATTATGTTACGCATAACATATATGCATAATATATAATATTATGCTTAATACTTTGTCTTAGCGCCGTGCCTCTTCGCCTTTTCCACCGTCGCCTTTTTCAGTGGCTTGTTGTTTTGCAAAATTGTGTTCTTTCGCGTTTTGGAAATTGGGCTAGTTTATTTTGTTTCTCTTCTCATAAATAGGTAGTGGCCCCACTGCAGTTTGGAAAAGGGTTTTTAGTACGCTAAATAAAACAAAAACCAATTGAGAGCACTGGCCACTAAAGGAAGACATAAAGAAAATTCTGAAAGCCCTACTAATACAAGCAAGGACATTTATTTTACTTTTCTTTCACATGGCTATCCTATATTGTTGTGGATTTTCTCTCTCTTCTTTGTTTCCTATTCTTTTGTTATTCTTCTATGATTTTAATTAATATGCTGAAGTTTTGCTAGATTTTTATAATTTTGGGCTTCTTTATAATATAATATTTTAGTCTTATTTGTACAATTTTCCATCTTTTGGTGAATTTTGGAAGTTGCAAAACTTATGCCCAACTTGCCCTCGGATATTTTATGAATATTTGGGATCTACACACAACATAAACATGATTTTGCAAGAATTTTGTGGAATTTGAGCTTTTTATAGTTTTTTTGGCCATTTTGGACACCGTTTGGATGTTTAGAATAAAATAATAATATTTGTGTGACTAATTTTGCTCAATTGGTAGTCGAAGTTGCCATTATTATTGTTGTTGGATTTTGATTCATAAGTTTATGTAAGGTCATGGATTTAGCCAAGACCATGGCACTAAGCAATTGATTCTATCGGTGTGCGATGAGGCAAATTCAGGGCCTATCCTTAGAATGATAAGTGTGCCATGACCATTGAGGATGTTACTATTGCCAAGGCTCAGACATGAGTGACTTGTTTGGGGTCACGAGGCTAATCCAACCATAGTAGTAAGATTATTCTAAAAGCTATTGGTGAGTGCCTTTGGTAGTGAGGGTGATGAGTGGTGAGGTACCCGTACACTCAACCATACAAATACGAGCGTTTACGCATGATCCGGTCGAACTCCACAAATGGACTGGTTGTGATATCTATCTAAATAGTCACATGTTGATCGCAGTTCGTTGTCTTCCCATCTGGACTAGAATTTACTTGGTCACGTATGGTTTAGTCCAAAGTGAGGCGAATGAT
>MNCI01028536.1:66192-118630 GCA_015680685.1 Gnetum montanum | reverse complement strand
GGCCACGATTTTCTGCAAATTTCGGCCACGATTTTCAGCAAATTAGGGCCGGGATTTTCTACAAATTTCGGAGCAAATTAGGGCCACGATTTTCTGCAAATTAGGGCCACATTTTTCTGCAAATTAGGGCCACGATTTTCAGCAAATTAGGGCCGCAATTCATTTGCAAAATAATTCGTGTTGTTGGTATGCATCGCTGGTTGGCAGAGTTTCATGTCTTAGCGGCACCGTTTGATTTCATGGTGGTCAACGCTGGAAACGCAGCACCTCTGCCGTACTCCTCCTGCCCTTTCTTCCCATGATAAATTAATAAACTTTTCAATAAGATCATATAACCCAAGCTTTGATGAAGTCAATGGCGTTCCTCTTTTTGTTTGCATATTATTTGTCGCTTGCCTCAGCAATAGAAAACCACAGAAATACACATTTCACATTGTTGGATGAAGAAGCCATTATTGGTGAGTGAAAATAAATGCACAAAGCTTGGCTTGTGGTGCAAGGATTCTTGTTCCACGTGTCTACCTATGCATGCCTACGATTTTTGCAAATTGTGGTGAGTCTATGTGTCATCATATATTTTTATTATTCTCCATGTCTTCCAAGACCATTATTTCCCCAGAACCATCACGTCCAAAACGTTGCGTTTCGGGGTTTTTCTGGAACCCTTCAATAATGAGGGTTGTTTAAAACCCTTGGCATCAATTTGCTCCATTTCAGACACTTGATGATTGTCTATTCTGGCAGTTAATTTTCTTTCCATCTTTGCATTTTGACTTGAAAAAGTGGATTTAACATTAATGGATGACTGAAAATAGAGGATCATATGTTTGAGAAGACAAGTAACCAAGTGCTGTTACAACCTCCCTCATAAGAGGCTACGTGGTGGCTTGTTACTGTAGGCCATTTTAGATCATGATATATAAAAAAAGCGGGCTTGTCTTATCATGTAGATGTTCAAGTCCTATTGTTGCTCCAACTGCAATTCTCAATCTTGTGTTCTAATCTGTTCCATGAAATGGCCAAAATGTGCCAACAAGTTTATCATGATTTCGTTGTGTTATTACTAGTGATTCTAGACATCACCCTATCCTAGCTAGGTGTAGTAGGCCAAGGTGTTACCCAAATGAAGTAAAATCAATTGGTTCTGAAGGAATACCAACTTTGATTTATTTTTGACTTCAAATGTTTCCTCCATATTTTTTCATATTTCATATGTAAAATCTTGTTTTTCCACTAGTGGCACCAATTTACTAGACACACTCAATGCAATTAACATCTATGCCACCTTATTATTATTGTCCACTATATTAGCTTCTAAAAGGATTCCTTCTAAACCATTTCCTAGAAGTAAAAATCTCATATGATGTTTCTAATTGTGATAATTTTATACTTTTAACACTTGACTCTCTCGCAATGGGGCATAAGATTTTATTCATACCATGGTTGTTTCTTGACTCTGAATATATAGTTAATCAAAAGCCTACTCCAATACCATCTGAAGTTAACAAAATCAATGTTGAATGATGAGTTGTGATGAGACAAGCTACATTGACAAGCATGCATTGATGCAACCTTGTTGACATGTCCCCATTGATGCATGGTTAGATGCATCAACATTGAAACAACTAAAGCCTAGGTAAATGTAGCTGCTACCCACATTTATGATATCTTAGGTTGGTAGCATAGCAAAGTTCTTGTAGTTTAGTTTCTCCAAAGTTAGAATATTTTTCCTCTGAGTGCCCATCGTGTGAATTAAAGAGATTGTATAGTGTCTTATTCAAACATCATGTACCTGAATGCATTAGCATGAATAACAATAAAAGTCAAGACTTTTGATATTTATTGCAACACTTGGATTAGTTTATGTTGTTCTATTGACACTTTACTTTTAATGCACTTTACATTCATGGTTTTAATTAATTAATATACTTAATCATAAACATAAAAGTACAACCACTTTGAGCATAATGTATTACACTTAGTAATCCTAGTAGTGGCCATTTAGTACAACCAGTAATAGCTAGTTGGTAGCCTAGTAGTTTTGATACTTGTTTAGAATGTGTATGGTAAGTGGGAATAGTTACCTTACATTAGGATAGTTAGTTAAGTAGTTAAATAGTTAATTCATAAATCTTCATTTACTCATCTAGCTATTAAGATAGAAAATATATATAAAAACACTTCTAAAAATAAACATCATAAGCCCTAACTCACATTTAACCATATGTACTGATGACACAAGTGTGAGCTATGAAGACAATCATCATACAATCCCTTGATTCATGGTTTAAGCCTATGGGAAAACTTAGGAACTAATGTCCATGGAATTGAACTGAATTGCACATGAACACTTGTGATTCATATGGTTGGACTTAGGGGATACCTATTGCTCATCATTGGTGTCGTAGCCAGAGACTTTGGTTAGCTATGTGCGTTGATTAGTAGAAGACTATAAAATTATAAAAAGACATTGTAAATATAATACAATGATCACTATCATCTAATAAGGGAAATAATTAAAGAAATGAAATATTAAAAGGTACACTAATTTTACAATAACTAATACAACTTCTTCTCACATGGACAAATCTCCACCACATATAGAAGAATCTAATCAATAATAGGAGGAACCAAAGAAGCTGCAACAACTTAGAGTTATCTATGCCCATCTATATTCTTATTATCCAGATTTAATTTTCATCTTGCATCAAGATCAATAGATGCATTGGAGGGACATGGAAGGTAACATTTTGTTGTCTCCCAACTAGTCTATTCCTACCATGTTGATGAAGAATCTCATTAGACTAGGCATTGCTTCACTCAACTTAGAATATGAGGTCCAAGACCATCTTGATAAAGACTATCATCCTTTAGATGCCCAGTGAAAGAAGGATTAGCAATTGAAAGCATATTATGAGCCCTCTAAGTGCAAAAGGATCCTGACATAATTGTTCTTGCAATAGCATAAGGAGGGCAAAGATTTCTTTTCTCATCAATCCTAATACATAGATTCTCCTCCTTTCTTCGATGAGGAGACCCTTCACCAATGGTTATAGTCAATTTTGGACAATCCTAATGATGGGAAGATAGGGTCTCAAGACTAAGGAGGTTTGAAGGATAGAAATTATAAACATTCATCTAAGGATAAGGAGAATGATAATTATAACAACAAAGAAAAGAAAATAGATTAGGGTTGGAACCAAAGGAGAGAACTAGTAGGAATTGTTCTCCTAGTTCTCCTTCTTCACCCTCATCATCCTTTTCATCATTAAAATCTAATAGGACAAAAGGAGAAATAATCAAGATTAGGATGGAAGTGAACAATAGGAAAGAGATGAACAAAGATCCTACCAAGTTGATCAAGGCCAAAGGTAGAGATAACGACAAGGGGAAGAAGAGCATCATTGAGAGTGAAGGTATAGCAAAACTTATCATAAGCATTGTCGCCATGAAAGAGTCCATCGTGATTAACATGACTATGATGAACCTCTATTGGCTACCAAAAATATGCTTATTATTTCAAAGGCAACAAGAATTCCTATAAGGCATTAGATAGATAGTAGAATTAAAAGGTTTGATATGAAGAATATTCCAGGGGTTTGAAGGAGGATATAATGTAGATCCTCAAAATCATATATAATCCTTTCATGGTGCCTGTGCCTTGTAGAACATAGAAAATGAATGGAAAAAGCTGAAATTATTTCCAAGGATTCTCACCAAAGAAGCAAAAGTTAGTACTAGTCCTTGAAGCTTAAATCCATTCACCGATGGAGTACCATGTTTGAAAAATTAAACTATAAGTACCAAATGTACTCTAGAGTGTTCAACTTGTGGAGGTAGATCTAAGTATGGAAATAGGAAAATCATGAATCCTTGGATGTGACCCTAGCCAAGTACTACTCTTTGTTGCACTAATGTCTAGGCCATGGCTACTACCAAAAGGAATAACTTCACCAGATCATAGACGTACTCAAGAATAAGACAAGGAAAATCCTTAGGAACTGTGCCCAAGGAAGACCTTTTGAAGTGCAAGCCCATGAGATTCAAAGGTTGATTGAATAGATGGCCAAAGAATAAGAGGAGTTGAAAAAGCATGAAAGTGTAGAGGAGTATAATAGGAACTCCTCCATTCACAAAAGGGAGGTATGAATCTATGACTTAGAGAGGGAGGCACTACTTGATGAAATGGTGTAAAGAAAAACCTTATCAATGCAAAAAATCTATCACTAAGATATTAGTTAATGTGGAAAAAATATGGGACTCCATATATGAGAAGTTCCAAATAGCTTTAAAAATTGTAGAGAAAAGAGTGAATCAAGGAAGTAGTGATCAAGATAGAAGGAGAAAAAAGAATATAGAAAAGGATTATCATCAAAAAAGGGTAAATCTATAGTAGTTAAAGAGGTTTCAAATTCTAAAATAAATGATGATGGGTGTAAAATATACCAATATGAACATCCTAAGGGATGTTACCCAATGTTGTCACATCTATAGGAGTCTAGGATGTGTGCATTAAATTCCAAATTTGTAAAATGGTAGACACATAGGTAGTTTCTTTATCCATAAGACAACTACAAGTAGCAATTCCACCAATCAATGTATCATCTAAGTGATGAACCACCTCAACCTCAAGAGAAATAACAATAGTAGCAACACCCACAGTCTTGGGGGGTACTAGCATTACAAAAAATATATCCTTACAGCTAGCTAACTCTTATGGTTACTATGTACAATAGCCTATATTTCCTTGTAACTAATCCAACCACCTTTCCTCACCATTACTACCCTCCAAAATATTACAAAGCACCTTCTCCAAGAAGGGAGTCTCCTTTTCCTTTTCATCCTCCATATCCCTTAGCAGCTCTTGCACCACTAACTACCATACCCTTGCCACTTATTCCTCATGTGTAGGGAAAATTCCATCATAGCCACAATAACAAAACACCATGAGGATAGTACACTTACAACCAAATATTTGTTCAAGTAGTTCTGAATCAAAACCTCACAAGAGATCAATTTTTGAGAATAAAAAGCCCTATAAAACCCTTGTAGACACCTTTGGATGTTAACCCTATCTTGTCTACCTCTGAAAGTATCCTTGAGTTGCCTTTAAATCAAAGGACCTCTAATGTCCACACTGTTATGTTGATCCATGTGATCGTGGACTGAATAAAGGTTGGCCACCTTCCTAGGAAATGATCTAATCTTGGGAGTTCCCTTATTTATTTGCAAATTGCAGAGAATGATCCATCTAAGGCTTTATTGGACTTAGGTTCTAGGATGAATTTAATATCCTAAGAAATGTACAAGACTTAGAACCTACCTCCTCTCAAGAAGAGCAATATCAGACTTGAGCTAGCAGATCAGTCCATTTTATTCCTTTGGAATTAGTAGAGGACATTGTGACCACTATCTGTGGATGGCTCTATCCTAAACATTTCCTTGTAATTCATGTATAGAATTGTAAGGAGGATTCCCTATTATTATGGGAAGAGTATGGCTATGTAATATAAATGCCAAAATAGGGATTTGAGACCTTTCCTTGAAAATCTTCATTGAAAATGAATTTTGCAAAATAGAGAATAAGAGGGTTCTATGCATTGCATACAATGACATAGGATGCCATTTCATGCGTAGAATATGGACAATAAAGGATATATCAATCGAAGTATATAATCAATATGATGAAATAGTAGTTATTCAAAATGCCTATATGTAGTAGCTATAAAATAAGAAGGTACCCAATGACTAATAATAGATCATCAACTAAATCCACCATATGCATGGAACCATCAGAAAGCCTCACAAGCACTTACATTGAGAACATGGATAAAATGGAGCAGCTCCATAGTTGAATCTCCCACACACAAAGTAAAATGGATTGGGAGTAGTTGAAAATCCTTAATTACTTCAAGAAAGAGCCTCTTAAACTAAAAGTTTTACTAGAAAATTTAGAATATGCTTTTTTTCAATAATGGCAAGCTAGTGATCATTAATGCCAAGATTGCTCCAAAAGAATAATAGAAGATATTTAAGGTGGTGAACAAGTGGTCAATAGTATTTTCTTGGTTATATCATGAACTTACTAGGATAGATCTATGAATATGTTAGCATTGCATCTATACAACCTCTTCCATTATGCCAAAGAGGCAACCATAGTGAAGCTTGAACCCAAAACTAAAGTAAGTTATCAAGGAATAACTAGAAAAACTTCTCAAGGTTGGGTTCATATATTTGATTGGGGATAGTGAATGGGTTAGCCCACTCATCATTGTGCCTAAGAAAGATAAAAAATGGAGTCTACATAGATTTCAAGCTATTAAACCTAGCAACTTTCAAGGATCATTTTCCATTGTTATTTTTTGACCAAGTGTTGGATACCATAGTAGTAAATTGCTATTATAGCTTTCTGGATGGTTATAGTGGCTATAATTAAATCCAAATTTCACAAGAGGACTAGGCTAAAACAATGCTCACAACTTCCTAAGGGACTTTTGCATACAAAAATATGTCCTTTGGCCTATGTAGTTCTCCTACTACCTTTCAACATTTGGTACTCAACATCTTTCAATAGTAAATTAGCAATGAGATAGAAGTTTTTATGGGTGACTTCGCTACTTATGGTACCACATTTGAGTAAGCCTTGGATCATCTTGAGCAAGTGCTTCAATGATGTTTGGAGAGTAACTTGAAGCTTAATTAGTAGAAAATCCATCTAATGGTCTAAGAAATCAAGGTGGACCTATAAAATGTATGGGTCATCCAAGAAATCAAGGTGGACCTGGAAAAGATATGTGTCAAGAAATCATAAGGAAGCCTAAGATAGTAAAAACTGTAAGGTCATTACTTGGACACACTAGTTATTATCAAAACTTCATTAAAAACTGCTTGAAAATCACCAAGCCACTAGTTCAGTTGAAAAAGAAGGATGCATCTTTCAACTAGACCAAGAAATGTAATTTAGTATTTTAGTAGTTAAAGTAAAAGCTCATAGAAATTCCCATTCTACATGCTCATGATTGATCCAGACCCTTCCACATTATGATGGATGCATCCAATTATGTCTTGGGGATTGTTCTTACATAATTGAACAATCAAAAACATCCTTATTACATCTATTGTACAAGAAGAAGCATTGTGGGAGCATAATTCAACTACACCACCATAGAGAAAGAGCTCATGGTGATGGTGTACACCTTAAAAAATTCAAGCATTATGTGCTTGAATATCAAATCTATGTGCACACAGATCATAGTTCCATCTAGTTCCTTATAAATAAACCAGTAGTGAGCCCCTATGTCATATGGTGGCTAGTAATTCTATAGGAGTTTGATCTCACAATGGTGGACAAAAATGGAACTAAGAACATGGTCACTAATCATTTGTTTCAATTACGATAGGATAGCAAAGAGGACCATGAATCTTTATTTGATAAATTTCCACATGAACCCCTCTTTTCCAAACTTGTTAAAGTGAAAAATCCTAAAGATTCTAATTAGTACATGGAATTTCCCTCTTACCTACTCACTTAGAAGATAGCTCAAGAATGGGACAACAAAAAGAAACAATAGTTTCTTCATCAAGTCAATAATTACATGGAAATCAAAGGCTATCATTACAAGGTTTGTACTAATGGATTGGTATGATGGTGCATGCCCAATTCTAATCAACAACAGATCCTCGAAGATGCTCATGAGGATCCTTATGGGGGCCATTACACAAGGAGGATGGCTGTAAAAATTCTCATGGTATGATACTACTAGACAATAATCTTTAGGGATGTTCCATCATTTTTTCCATTCGTACAAGTGCCACCAATGAGATGGAGGAATGACAGTGCATATGGATGAAGCCCAATAATGGATCCAACCACTAGAGCCTTTTGACTTGTAGGGAATTGGCTTCATGAGGCCTGTCAAATGGAAAGGAAAACATTATTATAGTTGTTGACTACTACATCAAGTGGGTCCATGCTACAACTATCACCAATTATTCATCCTCTACTGCAGCATGGCTTGTTCAACAAAGTGTGGTAAATAGGTTTGGCATGAAAAGGAAACTTATTTCTAATAATGGAACTCGTTTCATAGGTACTACCTTTCAAAAACTAATGCAATGCTTAGGGGTGAAACATAAATTAACAACTCCCTATCACCCCCAAGAAAATGGTCAAGTTGAAGTTACTAATAGCAAAATAACCAAAATACTAACATGCACTATTAGTAAATATAGGAAACATTGAAGCACAAAACTAAATGATGCTTTATGGACCTATTGATCCACCTAGAAACTTTCTGTCAGTTATTCTTCCTATGAGTTAGTGTATGAAAAACTACCAATCCTTTCAATCCAAGCTGAGCTTCATACACTTTCAATGGCTTATGAACTTGACCTTAATCTAAGTCTAGTAAAATAAGAACATTTGATGACATTGAATGTGCTAGATGAAAACTGACAAGTCACCCTATTAATGAATAAGGTGAAAAAGGCACATGCCAAACAACTTCATGACTCATCAATAAGAAAAGTTAAATTTCAACTAGGAGATAAGGTTCTTTACTAGAATCTGATGCACATACCATAATAGATGAAATTTTACATGCTATGAGAAGGACCTTATATTAATCATATAACTTTTCCTTCAAGGACCATGAAAATTTACCACCATCCAAGCTTAGAGAAAAGACTGCTATTCAACATCTAACTAATAAATTCTTTCCTAGAAACTCACATAACGAGTGGAATTGACACCTCAATAGATGAACATTCACATTCTATTTTTTGAATCTTCTCCTTTTAATAGAGTTGTGGAGGAGATGGCCACCCACGTTAACATTCTATAAAGGCTATCTAATTTTTCAAATTTTTGTTTTACATTGTTCTTCATATGTTTTCATTTTTCTTAAATATTTTACAAATTTTTTATATTTTTTACTTTGTTTGTGTTCTCTTATATGTTGTTTTGTTTTAATCATAAGGAATCTTGAGTTTTTTCCATAAATGCTACTACTCCTTGAAGTTCATGAGTATAGTATTTAAAGTTATGATTGATCATTAAATGATCAAATTTCATCTTGGGATTATGTACTTGATTAATAGATTATTAATTTTCTAATGATATCAAGCAATGAGTTCACACCATCCAACAATTCTGCCCACTCTATGAGGCACTTCATCTTGGAAGCATGAGGTCCTATCATAATTAAAACTTAAAGTAATCAATGATCTTGTTACTTAACAAAATTGCAACAAATTAAGTAGAAATGGACAAGGGTGTGACTTCAAGGAAATTTTTCATCTTTTGTTTCCAACTTCTTTTTGAATTTTTATGACCTTCTCCATTAGCCTTTCACAACTCCTATCATTGACTATAATAGAAAGCATGTCTTTTCATGATGTGATTCCCATGAAAAAAAACATGGGAATTTAAAGCATACCCCTTAGACAAAATAACATGCTACAAGCACTAGTTATAGGGATCGAAACACATGTTACCCTTGTTTGAAGTCATCGCTCTAACTGAGGTCCTTCATATCTTTCTACTTTACTTTTCTTCTTTTCTTGGAATGGTGATTGTTCTTTTAGTATTATCATGAATTCTCAATTGTTGAAGAACCAATATATGGTAATGCAAAGTTACTAAATGAGGATGGACTTGGTCCTAATTGAGGATAGGATAGTATCAAATCATCTTAATCACAAGTTTCATAATGAATTCATGCAACCTAGATGAGAGAATCTCTTACCACTCTCTCTCTTCCATTATTCTAGCCTCATCATTGACCACCTCACTACCTCCTATCATGGTCAATTAATATATCTCTTTTGGCATGTGGCATAATTCTCCAATGATCTCTCACGTGGATTCAATTTTAAACTTCCAAAGACCATTAATTATGCTTGTTGCCTATTGAATCCTTGTCATGAGAGCATGCAAGGGCATTAATGGCATGATCCTACTTTGGGGAGGACCCACTTGCATACCCCTTGATATTTCTAAGTTAAAATTCTTATCCCTTGGTCATTTTTGTGATCAATCTTCTCACTTCACTTTCTAAATGTCTAGTTTTACTTTCTTTTGGCATCAATTACTCATTCAAATCTAATCCAACTCTTCTTCTAATGAACTTAAAGCCATCTTCCATGTTTTTTTCATCCTCATATGCTTTCTTGGCTTCCATTGGGATCTTTTTTCATTTCCAAACTCTTCCAAAATTTCTCATTTTAACTATGAGAACAATTGGCTCAAATGGTTGCATCGATGTATCCATGTCGATGTAGTGGGATACATCGATGTAGCCCCATCGATGCATCCCTATCGATGTGGTAGAAAAAATCTATATATAGCCACAACACTTATCTAATTTTTTATCATTTAGTCATAGATACAAGAGGATTTTTAAATTTTTTAGAGCCCAAGCACCTTCCAAGCATCATAAGTCTTCAACCGCTAACCCAATTGTACCTGCTTTTTAATCCTTGAGCTACCAAAAATAAGCTTTTCATTATAGGGATCATAAACCTTTGATTTTTTTCCAAAATAATTTCAAAATATTTCTAAATCCCCAACATTTATCCATTAAAATAATATTAAAATACTCATCCTAAGTGGGTTAAACTTAATAAATGAAACACCACTAATTTTGCGCTCTTGCAGTTTAATGGAAGATTTGTCTAAGTGTCAAAACTTGGGCAAAAGTTTTTTAATTCTACTATCATACTGTGCAGTGTAGATAGTGTAGCACACTGGAACTCTTGATTTTTGCAAAACTTTTCTAAGTCTACCTGCTATGCTCCATAGCACAGCTAACGTAGCACACACTTCCATGGCCAGTCTACACAAATGTCAAGCCATAAGTGGTCAAGGGTTACTTAGGATGGACCAAATAGTCTAGTAAATTTTCTATCTCCCAAACTATCAAGCTCGCTACACTCTCCAACTTGCCTAGCTTGACACATGTTCTAGTCACTAGTCCACCCAAGTACTAGGCTAGAGGTTGTCAAAAGTACTTAAGATGGACAAAATAGTTTGGCAAATTTTCTATCTTTTGGGCCTATCACACTCTACTATGCTGCATAGTGTAGCCAGCATGACATAGGTTTTAGGGCCAAATTTCTCTAAGTGTTGAACAAGAAATCTGTCAAGCTATCTAAACCTAGAAGATGCATTTGGCAATTTTCTAACTTTTGAGGTTGCTTGTCCTACTACACTCCAAAGTGTGGTTAGGGTGCCACAAAGAAACATTGCAAATTTTGGCAAAATTCATCAAAGTACTTGTGCTACATTGTACTATGTTGTGCAGTGTAGACAATGTGACAAGCCAAAATCTACAAAATTTTCTAAGTGTTCATGCTACACTCTGTTATGTTGTGCAGCATAGACAATGTGACATATGGAAAATTCCTCTAAATGCCTCCAAAAGCTCTTAGAACTTGGCATCGACTTTCATTTCAGCTCCAACATCCCTCCTGCAGCTAGGATTAGCAATTTGCTTTACTTTTGCACCCCACATTGATCCCCAAAATTGTTCCTACGCTTGATCCTACTTGGAAGAGGGGGAAGATGTAGTCTTGGAAAGTAGACTCCAAGTTGGATTTTTTTTAGCATTTTTTGTAGGTACATGGTGGTTCTTCAAACTCCGACACATGTAGTTTGGATGGTGTGGTCATAGTTTGGTAGTTTCTGAGTTCTCGTCCCTGTCCTGCAAAGCTTGACACTTAGAGCTTGACATTTTAAGCGTAACATGTTAACATGACTTGTCCATGCCCATGCTATGTGGGACCCAGGCCACATGGCATCCAGTCCACATCTCACATCAACCCTAACTCTATAAATACCTTGATAATCAACATTTTAAGTGTTGATCGACAAATCATTTTAAGCATCAAGCATTAGAGCACTCCTACACTTGAGCACCCAAGCTTGACACCTAGTTGAGTACCATGACACAATCTTCATTGCACCTACACAACATGATGACTATAAACTTGGTAGGTCCAACCTTCTTTGCAACTACTAGCACTGCATCCACAACATCCCAGAGACTATGACTACACTGCTACATGGTCGTTGTGCCTGTCTAATGTAGCATACCAGCTTCAAATATTATTCAATCAAAAGTTGCACACCTCGATCTTCAAGTAGTGCATTTCTCCACCCTTGAACTTTGGTTCTATATTCTTAGCATTTGTTTAAAATTTCTTAGCATTTACTTTTTGCACTTTCTTGTACTATCAATACATATTCACATATTCATGTTACGTTACGTTCTATTCTTTCTCATTGTCTCGACTCTTGCACGAGGCTCACTAAAAACTCTATTTACAAATGGTTAGTGTTACACCATGTAAGTCCCTATTTGATTGACCAGACCATTCATGGCACCTCATTTTTGTTTTTCCCAGCATGTCCTTTGCATGGATTCGAGGCTAAGCTATATTCCCATTGACCTCTCGATGTTCTAGCCACCAATGTTTTTGGACATCATAATA
This sequence comes from Gnetum montanum, assembly GCA_015680685.1. Lineage (NCBI taxonomy): Eukaryota > Viridiplantae > Streptophyta > Gnetopsida > Gnetales > Gnetaceae > Gnetum > Gnetum montanum. The sequence goes on along the minus strand of MNCI01028536.1, from coordinate 106,138 downwards.
AACAAACTCTAATAGCCAATAATTACAATAATATTAAAATAAAATTTCCTACCAAGATTTCAAACAAGCCTAACTATAACTGGATCTAATAAGAAAGTTATTAAAATAATTAAGGGTTATAAAGTGAAAAGCTAATCCTAGGTTACATTTGTGATTAGAGATGGCACCAAAGAAAGGACCATAAGTGGGAGGGCCTTTCTAGCCTAAGGAAAATAAACCAAGAGGAAGAAGGGGATAACATTAAATCACAATAGCCCCAAAAGCAAGCAGCAAAAGTAACCCATGCAACAGGACCTCTTCGAGATGAACCTAAAGTGGAATCTATCTAATAGATTTCCACAACAAAAATAGACTAGTCCAAGAAAGGCAAAGCTTCTAGGCCAAGGCCTAACCTTGAAGTTACCCTCACAAAGACCTTCCTGGAGAGGATAAGGTCCAAGGAGGTTTAGAATCCCATTTTCTAAGAATTGAACTTTGGATCCTTGTTGGAGTTGGCATATGAAGATGTTTGCACCTAGTTATAGGGGTATCCTATGTGGTCCATTCTTTTCACCAATGGATAATGGTACATGGGGGAGACCTACTTGTTTTGGAACAACCAAAAAGAATACACATTAGTAAAAATCAAATACATCACTATCTCCTACCCCATTGAGGCTATTATGGAGATCCTTGGTTTGCTTGATACCAGGGTAAGGTTGGTAGAGATCTAGACCTAAGCAGATCTAAGGCCAAAAAGAAATGAGTCTAGTGTTTCTATGGAGTGGACGGTAAGGAGTACGGTGCTCTCAAAAAGGTGGAGCATGCCTATTTCAAAATTGTGGCCTATCTCCTGAACCCCACGATGAGGCCAACTAACGTAACAACCTTCTCCACTTGTGCATGCATCACTCTAAGTAGAAAATTCTATGTAAAACTTCCCCGCCTTATCTATCTAAAGATAGAAAAGTGCTTCAAGGAGAACAAAAAGGGAAGACAGACACACCCCTTTATGTGTCTCATGAGAAAACTACACAAAAGAGGAGGCATAGCATGCTATGCCAATGACATGGTTCATCATGCTCCTACTGTATCATGGTAGGAGATGACAAAGGACAAGGTAGTATTCAAGATACAAGAAGATGAGAGGCCACCACCACCACCACCTACAAAAGAAACTACACTAGAGATACTTGTAGCTACAAAAAGGCTTCAGAAACTTTATGAATAGTAGTTATAGTACCAATAAGGCTCAACAAGTGGTGGGAAGCCATCGATTTACCATTCAATCCTAAGCCTTCTTAATGAGGTCACAAGGACCATTAGTTGGCTAGAATAAGAAACCACTTCATTGTTCTCAATACAATAAAACCAAGCACTCACAAGGTTGAATCTAGATTCCTAAGAGATCATGATGTCAATTCCTAGATTAACATTCCAAGAAATCCTAAGGAATTCCCTAACTTTTTCTATTAAAATGGAGGAGTGTGAAGGGGTAACTATCTTGATCATGGAGCACAAAGGCTAGGAGATAGTGGTGAAAGTGATGGCCAACAAGGTAGCTGAAGCTCTAAATGCTCCTAGGATGATGATTGGCTATTGAGATTACAAACTTGTGAGCCTGTCTCTCTAACCTTGTCATTCTTAATTTGGACCTCATAAGGAATGGAGCTTTTCAATAGCTTTAGCATAGACTACGAGAGGCTGAGAATGTAAAGGAGGCAATGATCTTTGATGCATATTTATCAAAGACCATGACATTAAACACTAGTAAGGACCTGTTGCATATTTATCAATGAAGTTGTGTAGATGCTTCCAAAATTTCACTAGTTGCAATAAGTTACCCTCAACCACCACCAACATCAAAACCTGGTGAAGGACCTTTAGCACCACAAGAACCTCCACCTCTAGGCACTATTTGAGAATCCACCATGTCTTTGATAATTCTACACATACGTACTAAAAGTTTTGTAAAGTATCCAATTTTGTTATAATGAACACTAATTTTTATAATCTTGTACAATCTAGCACTCAGAATTAGTAGAGCCAGTTAGTCAATTAGTTTCTTTATTTGGTAGTTAATAAATTCCACACTTCCTCAAATTTTGTAAGAAGCTTCATCCTAATTTTGTTCCCTCAAGGATGAATTTTCAATCAATTATTGGGGTATGATGAGTCATGATAAGATAGGCTGCATCGACAAGCATGCATTAATACACCTTCATCAACATATCTCCATCAATGCATGGTTAGATGTGTTAATGTGGATGTGTTGATGTTGATGCAACCAAAGCTTATATAAATGTGATTGTCACTTGCATTTAAGATATCTTAGGTTAGTAGCATAGCGAAGTACTTATAGTTTAATTTCTTCAGAGTTAGAATATTTTTCCTCTATGTGCCCACAATGTGAATTAAAGAGATTGTATGGTACTTTATTTAAACATCATATACCTGAACGCATTGATGTGAATGGTAATAAATTTGAGATTTCTAATATTCATTGTAGCACTTGGATTAGTTTATGATTCCCTATTTACACTTTATTTTTAATGCACTTTACATTCATGGTTTTAATTAATTAATATACTTAACCATAAAAACCTAAGTATGACCACTTTAAGCATAACGTATTATACTTGGCAATACTAGTAGTAGTCATTTGGTATGCCCAATAATAGCTAGTTGATAACCTAGTAGTGTTGATACTAGTTCAAGATATGTATAGTAAGTGGCAGTAGTTACCTTACATTAGGATAGTTAGTTAATAGGTTAGTTAAGTAGTCAAATAGTTAATTCTTAAATCTTATTTACTTATCTAGCCATTAGAATAAAATAGAATACATACACACACACTTCTAAAAATAAATTTCATAAGACTTAACTCACATTTAAATATGCATGCTAATAACACAAATGTGAGTTAGGAAGACAACAATCATGCAACCCCTTGCTTCATAGTTTAAGACTATGGGAAAACTTAGGAACTAAAGTCCATAGAAGTTGATTGGATTATATGTGAATGCTTATGATTCATATGGTTGGACATAGGGGATACCCTCTGCTCATTAATGAGCATCCCAACAACCACAAACTTAGAGAGGAGAGGACTTAGACACACATCGAATACCTCATCCTTAATATTAAAGATACATGAAGCATTAAATTAAATAGAATAAATAGTCATAATCAAAAGTAATAGTTATAACTAAGCACTAATAAGAAATTTAAAAAATGTTAATTAGAAGAAAAAATGACATGACATCGATGCTATCAAAATATAACATTTACAATGCATCATGGTGAAGTAAATAAAAGTGCTAATACAATGGATAATAAGGAGTTTGTGTAAGAAGTAATACTTTTAATAGTTTTGGTATTCTTTTAGAATTTATTTTCTCTTAAAGATATTTCATGTAGTCCTTATTAAATCTTTTTTATTACCAAAATGTTTGAGATCAAACCTTGCTTTTAGACATTCTTCATCAAACAACTTCTTCTTACTCATAAACTTCTATTGCATAGTAATGTTTTTTGTAGTCTCTGACAATAAGTCTCCTAATTAATTTTCAAAATTTTTTCAATAAATGTTATACCTCTTGATAGAAATATTTTGTATTTATATTTGTAATACATCTTATTTTCTAGCATTTCTTATAGTTAGAATGCATTTATTTAATGAAAAATTGTAGAAAATTGTAGGGAGATTTTATTACTTTACCATCTACTTGAACATCAATGATTCTTGATGCATTTTGATGGTTGGGTAATGATAAATAAATACATGAAATTAAGACAACATTATTAGCATAGAGTAAGAGTCTGACAAGGCTAATTAGTATTTTATATATTCACTTTCCACATGTATCAATAAAAAGCCCAAATAAATTAGGAGAAAGAAGGAATTCTCGTTTAACAATAACAAAACTATTAAATAAAATATTTTTGAAACTATTAAATAAAATTATTTCTATTGACCTTTTAGTCTACCAAAACCTTAAGGAAAATGGAGAACAAAGAATGTTTCTTGTGGATGATATGTTTACAGGTCATAAACAAGAACTCCACATCATGAATAAGGACTCAAGTAAATTAAACCTATAATGGGTTGTCAAAATGGAGACTTCATAGGCAAGATGAGAGCATGGACATGTGTGGATGAAAACAAAGACTACAAACCAAATGAAGATGCGCCAAATATTGGAAAGAAGCTAAATTAACAAGAGAAAGTCTCAAGAACCAAAGCTTAATAGTTGAGAAGTCTCCAAGAAATAGTAGATGTCTTAGCTAAGAAGAATGAATTCACGAGAAGATGTCTTCAAGAAATAGGAGATGTTCCCATTGTAGAGTAGATGTTTCCCTAGAGACCTCTCAAGATAGACATCCCATTCTCCAAGGAGACCTGTCTCCAAAATTGAGGTTGATCTTAGGTAGATGTTCCAACTTCAAAAGAGACATCTAGACTATCCATTGGGTATTTGTTACATGAATTCTAAGGTTTTTTCAGAAACTCTACAACTATAAGAAGACACCAACTTCTTGGGAATTAATCAAGCATTGTTAGCATCAACACTATCATTGTCTATTCTATGTTGTTGTACTTGTGTACTTCATTTGTCACATCATTTGCTAATTGTTTGTAGAACTTTTCTTCAAAGTACAAGAACCTATAATTTGAGTTATACTCTTTTCTTTTCTTTCTTTCTCTTTCTTTGCTACTGTGAGGGGTTGATGTGCTTCTTGCAAGAAGGCATCCATTTTTAGCTTGTTAGGATTCTGTGGGATTGAGTTATTTTGTAGCACCAAAACACTCTAGAGTGGAGCTTAATTTTATATAGGTTGTAGTATTATTTAAACCACATTTTGAGCTTGTTGGGATCTTGCAGGGTTGAGAGATTTTGTAGTGATGAACCTCTCTTTAGCGGAGCTCAAATCTTATAAAGGTTGTGGTGTTCTCTAAACCACATTCTAGAAGAAATAAAGTCCAGATGTATGCAAGGAATCTACCCTCCGAGTGTGGACTATCCAAGTTGGAGAACCACGTAATTTAGGGTGTTTTTTGTATGAAAGTTTTTCCTTAAAATTAGGGAACTTATTCAACCGCCCTTCTAATTTCTCAATCCTCACTTTCTAGTCCATTTGTAAACTTAATATATACCTCTTTGTAAAGTTTTTGTATGACATAGAACAATGTGCTAGAAACTTCTAAACATTTCAAGAGCCAACATTGCTTACTTCAAATGACCAAATCATAGGCCTTAGAGAAATCTATAAAGTAGAAATAAGTTTTATTATGTAGACCTTTTTCTCTATTAATAAAACATTTTAAAGTAATGATATGATCTATAGTATAATGCTGCTACCTATATCTTGCTTGGAAACATATCTAATTTTCCTTAGTTTATCTTCTAAGCTTTGATTCTAGTATATTTTCAAAATCTTGGAAAAAATATTGTTTATTATAATAAGCCTATAATTATTTAGATCTTTTTGTATCAATTTAGGCATTTCTTTGTATAAGTTATTTACATCAACAATTTTACTTGATGCTGGTCTTTTTATCTCATGCATTATATCATTAAAAGAAATAAATAATGTATTATACTTGTTAAGAAACTCTCCAATTTTGTCATTGCTATGAAATAAATCTTGATAATGATTTTTAGTATTATTTAGAGAGAAAGCATAGTGTATTTTTCTTTTACTTTATCATTTCCTCTTTTTAATCTAAATTAAATTTTTATATAACTTGATAATCCTTAATGACTTTTAAATCTTCAATAAAATTCTAATGATCTTTCATTCTTCATCAAAGCATTGTTGATTATTTATATTTTGGCTTTTAAAAATGTTTAGGATAGTTTTAATTGGATTTTTTGCAACTCATACTTGGATTCCAAATCTTCTTAATTTTATTTTAAAAATCCTTCTTTATTTTTGCACTTATTATAAAGTGGTTTTTCCTCCTGAAATATGTAATATGGTATATATATTTTTATGATATGAAGTACAAAGGATGATGACAAGATTCAATTATTTCTTTACCTACTCCAAAATATTTGATGTTGCTAATATTCTCTATGCTAGAAAGAAGAAAATTAATACTTGAGTTGCCTTGTGATCCTACAAAAGTTAAACCATCTAATTTTAGATATTTAATGATGGTATTTACAACTAATAAATCTAGTTCTTGACCCCAATCTAAAAAATTCTTTCCCATGTGATTTAATTGCTTATCTTTAGAATAAAAATTCCATTCTATACTTTTTTTCATATTCTAAAAAAGCTTAAGGATTTTATAATTAATAAGAATTTGATCAAAACTAATTCTAGCATTAAAAACACCAAATAGATAAATTTTTCCTCTCTAATCAAAACTAGGAATATTTATGCCAAGGAAATAGAAGAAAAAATCTTATGATAAACCTTCTTATTCATAGGGAGTAACTTCTCTAGGTGCAAAGTAGAAAAAAAGATAAGAATAAAAAATATTTTTGCTACCATGTTTTTAGTCAAATATACTAACTATATTTATCTACCTCTAAAAGATCTTCCACAATCTATATTTCTTCTATATTGAAAATACAACAAAATAAAATTGGAACAAGAATTTCTAGAAAGTCTTTAGTTTCTCAAATTTTAACAATACTAAAAATGTCAAATTTATTAAAGAAAGATATATTATGTAACACCTTTCCTTTATCTACTACTGGTCCATCAATGTTAAAAATTTGCAATGAAAACAAGTTATATCTTCTTTGTGAAGTTTTTGAATATTTAGTTTTGTAATTAATATATTACCGTTTGCATCCAAAAATGCTATGAAACCTTATGCTTTTGCTTCTTTCATTTTTCTCTATTCTACCAATTTTTTTGTAAGTTGCCTTTTAGTGAAATCTTCATTGGTCCTAATTTTATAATCCTTGATGTTTTTAAGCTTTGGTTCTATCATTTATGTTATAAATTTTGATAAGAATATTCCTAGGTTTACTATTTTTAGCCTTAGAACAAACTACAGTCTTTATTTTAGGCCATTGAATATGCATTATTTTTTTTAATCATCATTGTCACTTCTTGAAATAGGTTTTCATCTTCATTTTTTTCTATCATAATAAGATACAGATTAAGGGTTTTTTCTTTCCATTTATTAATCAAGAAGTTTGCATATTGCTAAATCCATTTGATTATGTTCATAAATTTTTTTAAGCTAGTTCTTTGTTTAATCTTCTTCAATAATAGCTTCAAATGTAGCAATTTTAACTTTCATATAGTATTTTTCTTTTACAATTTCATTTAGTTGATCATCTTTTTGATTTGCTTCAATCCTAGCTTCCTAGGTAGCAAACTTAGCTTTCAATGTAATGATCTCCTCTATGCATAGTGGTAAGTATTTCTTTTTTCTTTTTTTTTCTTTTTTCCATTTCCTCATACACTACAAGCTTTATTTCTTTGCTTTATCATTTAGCTTTTAGAACTTGAATTATTTCAAGGATTTTTCACCTAGATTCTATTTCAAAATCATGAAATTGAAGTGGTTATTTGCATTGTCACATAGATCTAATCACTAGAAGCCTTCTTTTAGAATTCAAATTTAATTGTTGCATACTACTTTTAGGATCTTAACACTTCCACTATTTTGGAACCTTCCCTACATGCACACTACTTCCACCACTCTGTCCACTATATTGCTTTTGTTATATTTTTCTTTCTCACTTGTGAGAGCTAACTTAGCTAATTATTTGGTTACTTGACTAAAAGATGTTATAAATTGGAGACAAAGATCCTATCTAGAGATGTAATTGAAAATAAAAAACATGTTCTTCCTAAATGTTTATTACTTAAATTTTTATGATGTGAGTGGAAAATAAATATTTTTAACTTATATAGATTGCTAATAAAAGGTAGTTCAAGTGGTTAGATTATTGTTTGATAAGGATTTTCAAACAAAACTTTGCAAGTTCAAGTCACATTTAAGGCATCATTATAATTCTTTCTCTTCTATAATTTTTCTAATATATCATATTAACTATATGTCTTAGATGTACCTATACTTAAATTATGTATTTATTTGTTAAATTTCTAATTTTGGGCTCTTATATTTCTTAAGTGAATTTGATTTTTTTCTCTTCCATTTTTCTCTAGTAAATCTAATTTCTCTAAAATTCTCTCATGAAAGGTTTTTAATTACTTCCAACTTCTTCAAACAAAATTTTTTCTTCTTTAGTTGATGTAAAAATTTGATTGCTTCTTAGAAAAAAATTTACAAACTAATGAGCAAAATTTTGTGATGTCTTCTTTTAGTAATGTTGATGCAATTAAGACAATTTTATTCCTCATAATGATGTATATGAGTTACTAGTTGTTGATCTTATATCATAAAATGTGTTCATTCAAATTTTGGTTTACTTGTTGATGAGTCATCATTTTATTAGCCCCGATATCAAGGCTTCAATATTAGATACATGATATCAGGTCCCAAGAAACGATGTCAAATATCCAATATCATCTCTTCCATGCTAGCCTATAAATACAAAACTTGGATGCACAGTTGGGACATAGTTTTAGTTCTTAGTTTTTGATAGTTTTTCTTAGATTTCTACATTCAAGTTCTATTATTCCCAATGCATACTCATAGTGTAATTTTTGTAATCATATGACACCTTTGTTCAAGTGTGATGTACTTGAACACCTTACATGACTAGAAATAAAGATTGAGATTACTTCCATCATTGTCGCATTCACTTAGATTTATTATTGTTTTAATTACTTAATTATTTAATTATTTACTATTCTCTTTAGTTAATGTTTCCATTTATTATTGTTTACCATTCCTATTATTAAGTGGAATGAGCACAACTTAATCACGAGCGCTTAAGTGTAAGTACTTGGTAATCCAATAGTGTATCATTTCGCACACCTAGTGATGTATGCTTGGCAATCACAATGATAGTTACATGAAGTCCAAGGCATGTATGGATGATTAGGAATGAATACTTATCATACATAGGTGAGTTTAGGTTCTACTTTCCATTGTTTATTAGCTTAACTAATTTATCTCTTTATTGTCATTAGGAGCAACATAGGATTAGATATCATATGCCTCACTTTGGACTAAATTATATGTGACAAAGCTACCACTAGTCTAAGTGGGAAGACAGTGAACTATGATCAAAGCATAATGATCTAGATGCCACAACTAGTTCCATCCATGGAATTCGACCGAATCATATGTGAATGCTTGTGATTTATATGGTTGGGTGTAGGGATACCTCGCCACTCATCATTGGTGTTGTTGCCAGCGATGGTGCTAGTTATCTAGATTAGTTAAATCATACATGATTGTTGTAAAGGTATTAATAATATATATTTAAAAAAATATTAAATCACATACATCATAAACCAACAACAATGTCTCTCTCACAAGGAAGTAATAATGCACTGTATAGCAAAAACATTCATTAGAGAACTAATGAGATATATAGTTAGAAAAATTGGAGTGACCAACCTTATGCATGGATTTCCTATATTCATGACCACCCTAACGACACTCAAAGACTACATTCACCTAATGTAGATAATCTTGGAGGAGATGAAGTAAGTCATGGACTAGGGGAGGCCTCAAGGCCTAAGACCTCCTCGAAACCAAGAAACGATTAATCAAAGAACCCTAGGGAACATCATAGAAGCCATGGCAATCCTTCTAGTTCCTCATCTTCCTCTTTCCTTTCAATGTCTAGTTCTAATGAAGATGAATGTAGGTATGAAGATAAAGCTCCACTAAAGGGTTAAAATAGAAACAAAAATTGAACCTTCACGAACACTCACGGTCATCAACATGAACATAGATAAAATTGTCATAATCAACTAAATAGAAATTTTTATTATCACCTGTCTGATGATGATGAACCCTTGTTGGCCACTAAGAGAGCCTGATATAGATCATAGAGGCAGTTAAGATATCTCATAGGCATCACAAAGAGAGTTGCCTCCCTAATCTTGATATGAATAATATTTCTAAATTTGTAGGAGCCAATGATTTGAACCCACAACATCATTTACAAGCCTTCCATGATGCTTATGCTTTCTACAACATTGAAAGTGGGTGGAAAAAGCTTAAACTCTTTCTTATGATACTAACTGATAGATCTGAAGTTTGGCATAGATTATTAAGACCAAATTCAATTTGATGATGGTCCACAACGCTAGAACTCTTTAACAAGAAATACCATACCTATGCAAGTGTGTCCAACTTGAGGAGACAAATCCAACGATGGAAGCAAGAACAACATGAACCCTTGGACATGGCCTTAGATAGATATTCCCTACTGAATAGATGCCTAGGTCATTATTTCTCTAAGGAAATAAAAATTTTCCACATCATATATGGGCTTTGTAATGAAATGAGAAAGACCCTTGGGATGTATGCCCCAGGTTAATTATACAAGCTACAAGCCCATCAGATCTGAGAAATAATTGAAAATGTGGCAAAAGAAGAAGAAGAGATATGTAAATGGGAGAATGTCAATAAATATCAATGGGACCCAACTCTTTAATAAAAGGAGGTCCATATCTATGGTAAGGAGAAAGAAACTACTCTTAATAAGGTGATCCCACAACAAACCTTGCTAATACAAAAGTCTATTGATGAACTTGAAGCAAAGTTTAATAGGATGTTGAAATGGATATATGAGAACATTAAAACTCTTGTTGAAATACTCAAGGAGAGGATCATGCAAAATAGGCCAGGTGATCACAATAAAGAAAGGATATAGAACTAAGAAATAGCTAGGAACACTTTTCAGCAAACAAGAAAAATGGTTGATGAAAGTAAGGCTATAGACTCAACCATAGAAGATGATAATGGATGTGACATTTGCATATATGACCATACGAAGGATCATTGTCTAGTCTTGTTGCATCAACATGAGTATTAGGCAAGTGCCTTAAATTTGAAGTTTGTACAAAAGCCCATGCCTAGGAGATTTTCCTTCCCACAACCAACTATACCATCCTAGGGGAAATCATCACTATCAACCTCAACACTGTCATCAACCATAGTGGCAACAACCCCAATCATGGGGGAGGCCACCACCAAATTAGCCCTATCCTTTCTACCAACTAAAATGNATTTCACATCACAATATCAACAAAAAAATGCCACTTGTGCTACAAATGTGCATAAACATGCTAACACCAATGGGTCTCAACTTCAATGTTAAAAACATCCCTTCTAGAGGCAAGTTCATAAGCCGAAGCTAAAGACTCATGGATCTACCACATCATCCTAACTAGCTTAGTGTCAATCTAGTGCAATGCCTTCCTTTTCATCACCACCATTCTCTGATCCTACAAAAGGATCACAATCCATCATTACTCTAATTCCAAACCCAAGCAATGAATCTACAAGCATGGGGAGACCAACAAATCCATGCATACCATATCATGATTAAGGGTGCAATTGTGGGTTAGACATCCACCATGATAAAACACCTCACACCTTGACCCATCAAACATTTAACAATTGATGAGTGACAAGGTATCCCTACACTCAACCATACAAATACAAGCATCCACGCACAATCCAATCAAATTCCAAGGACTAAGTGCTTATGCACTTTTGTGGAACAAGGATGGGTTACTCAATCCTTGTCTTCCAAAAATTACTTGTATAGCATGATTGTATGGTTAAGTAAACTTGAGGTATATGGATTTTTTTATATATTTTTATGTTTTATGGCCTGGTGCTACAAAGGGAGGAGAGAGATAACTAAGTAACTAATTTAATTTAACTACTCAACTATGCTTTAACAAGTCCTAACATCAACATCTATTCTCACTTGTCGTACACATCCTGAACCAATGCAACACTACTGGGATTACCAAACACTAATCGTTACTGGGTTACTAAGCATTACATGCATGCTTGAAGTGGTCGTATTGAGTGTGCTTACTTAGGAGAGTTCTAGGGTAAGAGAGGGAGAACATTAATTAACTAAGAAAAGCATTAAGTAACTACAATTATCATTAATTAATTTATTCTAGATGCTACAAGGTTAATCACAAAGTTCATCTTTATTGTCATACACAAACTGTGCTCAAGTACACAATGCTCAAATGAGGATCCATTCACTTTATGACTCCTACTACGAGCACATAGAAATAATTCTAACTCTAAGAGGGAGAAAAGATAAGAGTTCGAGTAAGGGGCTAAGAATAATTAACAAACTACTCAACAAAAACTACTCAAACCAAGTGCACCCACTCTTATTTATAGGTGACAAAGTAGGCCCCAATATCAAATGCCCAATATTGCTTGGAAGGCTATGATATAGTGTACCCAATATCGCGCCTCATCATACCCCCAAGACTAAATGAAAAATCATCCTCAATTTTCTTACAAAATATTGGGAAGGTATGGAATTATTGAGTAAATAAGAACTGACAGCGACAGGGAATAACAAACTCAAAGTGCCTAGTGAACGAATCAACAAACATATTACAACATTAGTGTTCATGCCCTTTGTGGTGAACACTGTATATAGATGATATCTAGACCCTCATCTGACAACTTGAAGAGAGAGAAAAGAAAATGAGGCATATTTCTACCAACGTCACGATTGCACCTTCTGTTGTTTATCCATAGCCATGCGACCAAACTTGTTCCCGGCATAAATGCTCTAGCTCCAGTCCATCCTGAGTGCTTCCTTCTATCCTAGTCCATTATTCATGTAATCACCATCTGCACACAAAACACAGTCATTAATGAGCAAGGATAGGTAAGCCACAATGTAGTTGATACCTTGCCTCGATATAAAGTGCATTGGTTGAGTTGTGGTTATGGCAGAAACTGGGTTAGAGGTTTATCATTGATAACTACCCAAGGTGCAGGGGTGATACAAGTAGTAGAATGGAAAAATTTATGATAAGGCCCCCACGACTAAGAGCAAACCTCTAGTAGTGATGAGCAGCAAGGTACCCCTACGCTCAACCATACGAATATGACTATTTCAGACACGATCAAGTCGAATTCCAAGGACTAAGTACTTTTGTGCTCTTATGGAACAAGGATGGGTTGGTTGATCATTGTCTTCCCAAGCTTACCTGTATGTCATGATTGTATGGTTAAGTAAGCTTGAGGCATATGACTTTTATAGCTTTTATGTTTTTATGTCCTATGCTAGTAGGGAAGGAGAGAGGTAACTAAGTGACTAATTTAACTTAACTACTCATTAATTAAGTTTTAAATAATCCTAACACTAGCATTTCTTCCCACTTGTCGTACATATCCTAAACCATTGCAACACTACTGGGATTACCAAATGCTAATCATTACTGGGTTACCAAGCATTACACGCATGCTCGAAGTGATCGTGCTTGCTAATAAAAGAAATGTAAAGTGCATAAAATAAAATAAATGCATAAGAAAATAAAATAAAATAAATGCATAAGAAAAAAAATCTCAAGTGCTACAAGGATGAATCAAAGAGCTCTTCTTTATTGTCATACACAAGGTGTGCTTAGGTACACAATTCTTGAATAAAGATCCATCCACTCTTTGACCTCCTACTGTGGACACTTAGAAAATACTCTAACTTTCAAATAGACTACAAGAGTTTCACTACTTCACTGCTAAAAGACTTCCTTCCCAATTTTGTGCCTAGGTACTGTATTTATAGGCTTGAGAGCAACTACTCTAATAATTAGAGTAACCACTCTAATAATTAGAATAACTGCTAAAGTAACCGCTAGAGTAACCTCTCTAATAATTAAAATAACTACTAGAGTAACCACTCTAATAATTAGAATAACTACTAGAGTAACTGCTATAGTAACCACTCTAATAATTAGAGTAATTGCTAGAGTAACCACTAGAGTAACTACTCTAATAATTAGAATAATGACTAGAGCAACCGCTCTCATCATACCCCCACAACTGAATAAAAACTCATCCTTGAGTATAGAAGAAGAGAAACAAGTTCTTTACAAAATATTAGTAAGGTATGGGATTATTGACTAACTAACAACTAATGGTGGAATGGGATGACAGACTCAACATGCCCAGTGAACGGATCAATAAGCATATTACAACATTAGTGTTCATGACCATTGTGGTGAACACTCATATATAAATGGCATCTAAGCCTTTATTTGGTAGCTTGTAGAGAAAGAGAGAGAAAGAAAATGAAACGTGTTGTTGTCAATGCTAAGATTGCACCTTTTGTTGTTTATCCATAGCCACACCACTAGACTTTTTTCTTTTATAAATGCTCCAGTTCTGATCCATCCTGAGTGTTTTCTCCAAGCCTAGTCCATTATTTGTATGATCACCATCTGCACACACAACATAGTCACAAATGAGCAAGGATAGATAAACCACAATGCAATTGATACATTGCCTCGATATGAAGCACATTGGCTGAGTTATGGTTATGGTAGAAACTAGTTTAGATATTTATCATAGGTGACTACCCAAGGTGTAGGGGTTAGGTGAATAGTAAAATGGAGAAAATTAAAAAATTTATGCCAGGGCCCCCATGACTAAGAGTGAACCTTTGATAGCTATAATATGGAAAAATATGAGGAACAAGAAAGATGGAAAAAAATAACAACAACAATGCTAATAAAATGGATGTCATGAATGGGGATGAAACAAGAGATGATTGATTGTAGGAAATGTTTAAGGAAAAGAACTTAACAATTACACCAAAAAGGAATGTTAGTGGGTCCTCCCTAAAGTAGGCTCATGTCTTTTATGCCCTGAAAAACCCACAAACCAAAGAGTCCGTAGGCTCTAAGAATGTCATTTGGAAGTAAGAGTTAAAAACCACCCCACAAGAATTCACCAAATAAAAATAATGCATCAACCTAGACAGACTAATGATAAAATCGGCAATGAGGTGGAAAATGGGAAGAAATATGGAGAGGAGAGAATAGAATGGAATTCCAAGAACAAGGTTGTGTAAAGTCCCTTGTGTACTTTATGGTTAATGTCACTAAGTAGAACTCATCCCAAATCCAAACTCAAAAAAACCACATCCAGTGACCTCGCATCAATAGACTTGGCCAATCCATCCACTTGAAGCAACAAGAATGCTTCCGCAAAAAGTCACCACCATTCCAAGGAGAGTGAGATGGAGAAGCAGGAAGTGAGAAAGGGCCTTAGTTAGAGGAAACCTGCAGGCATGGGTAACATGTGTTTCTAATGCCATAACCAGTGGTTGTAGCCCATATTTCTTTATTATGTCTAAGGGGTGTGCTTTGAATTCTCACTTTTTTTTTGTTTTATTTTATTTTTATTTTTTTATGTGAGAACCACACTATGAAAAGACTTATTTTTATTCACTCAGCTTCCTGATATTTGAACAATGTTAGAATGGCAAAAAAACCCAAGAAAAAGCATCCAAGAACCCAAGAGAATGGCTAGCACAAATGCATTGAATCCCCTTGAAGTCACACCCTTTTCATCATTTGAGTTTTTCCTTGGTTTGAAAAATATCTAGCCACCAATTCATTAAAAGTTTACTTAGAAAAAGAGGGACTGTATAGTTCCAAGCCAAAGGAGACCATAGAGTTGTATGGATGAGTGGACGACATGGACTCATTGCCTATTTTACCAAAAGAACCATACCTTAATATTAGCATCATAATTTAAAGGTAAAAACCAAACATTAGAAATCAATATGATATAATTCAATCCACTATCATGAACACTTATTGGATGACAAATAAAAGTAAATCAAGCAATCAAAGAAACAGTAAAAACATGAATGATGATATAAAACAAAAATAAGAAAAGTTAAAAGAATGTGTAAAACAAAAATTCAAAAAGAACTAAGGGCCTAGAATGGTTATCATATGTAGCCATCTCCCTCATGACTGAGTTGGAAGGAGGAGATCAAAAATTGAGCAAGGTTGTCCACTAACAGAGGTAGCATGTGTACTAGCTATCCTAAGCTCATGGAAAGGTTTGGTTTGTTGCAGGTTGACCAATAGTTTCCTGTCTAGGCTCTTAGGTTTGTATATTGTCATGGCCCCTAGAGGAAAATTTGTATAAATAATATAATGTCCTTTCCATAGTGTTTGAAATTTAGTACGTTGTGGCACATGTGTGGGATTCTAGTAGAGAACCCTATCTCCTGGTTGATATTTAACTTTCCTAATCCTTAAGTCATGACATTGTTTATTGAAGGCCTTGTGCAATTCATTACATGACAAGGTAGCTAATCAATTTTCATGTAGCAAGTTAATGGTTACTAACTATTGGTTTTGGCTAGATCAAGGTCAAGGTTGAGGTCACATGCCATGGATAGTGTACTGAGCTCAGTTTGAATGGGAAGTGTTGGTAATTTACCATATATTAACTCATAGGGAGAGTAGCCTATAGGAAGTTTCCATGTGGAGTGGTATGCCCAAAGAGCATCGTTTAGTTTAGTGCTCCAGTCTCACCTAAACTTGCTAATGGTTCTTTTCAATATCTTCATAATCTCCCTATTGGTGACTTCTACTTGACCGTTCACTTTGGGGTGGTATGGTGTAGTCAATTTATGCTCAACCCCTAAGTGTTGCATTAATTTCTAAAAATTTACACCTGTGAAGTGTGTACCATTGTCTAAAATAAGTGCACACA
The DNA here is from genome assembly GCA_015680685.1 of Gnetum montanum. Classification (NCBI taxonomy): domain Eukaryota; kingdom Viridiplantae; phylum Streptophyta; class Gnetopsida; order Gnetales; family Gnetaceae; genus Gnetum; species Gnetum montanum. The sequence continues at coordinate 89,532 of MNCI01028536.1, read as the reverse complement.
ACATACCAAACATGTTTACGATTTATTGTTGAACAAATCGTGTAGTTGTAGATGACGTACAATCCTTAACAATAGTTTCTTTAGTCCATTTTGTTCAGTAATCAATGGCAACAATAATATAAGCTTTTCCATTGGACATTGGTGTAATCATCCCCATAAAATCAATTCCCCAAATGTTGAAGGGTTCTAACAGTTGAATCCATTATTGTGGACCCTCCATTCTAGCAGTCATTCACCCATCACATTGATAGCGCTCACAAGATTGGATAAAACGATGGATGTCCTAAAATAATGTAGGCCAATAATATCCTGCAAGCACGATCTTGATGGCCATTCATCTCCTAGTGTAATGACCCCCACAAGGACCCTCATGATCATCTTGAAGAACTCAAAATTGATCTATATTAGGAACACATTGTTGAACCAAGCCATCGGGACACACTTTGTAAAGTTGTTCATTGATATCCATAAAGTACTTGGCTTGGTGAAGAAACTGTTATTTCTTCTTAAGGTTTAACTCTTATGGTGTTTGTTGGATGAGGAGATAGGTAAGAATGCTACTATACCAATTTTTCTTTGTGGGTGATTGATTATTCACTACACTAGCAAAGAGGAATTCATCAGGGAAATGATCAGAAATTGGATACTCATCCTCTTTGTTGTCCCATCGTAATTGAGATAAATGATTAGCAACTACATTCTCTGTGCCCTTGTGATTGATCATTGTTAAATCAAACTCTTGTAAGATTACAAGGCTTCATATGATATGAGGGTTTACCATTGGCTTATTCAAGAGGAACTAGATTGCACTATGATCTGTATGTATATATACTTTATATCCCAATACATAGTGTCTAAACTTTTCTAGTGCTAACACTACAATCATTAATTCTTTCTCTGTGGTAGTGTAGTTAAGTTGTGCACTAGCAATACTTCTACTTACATAGTGAATGTAATAAGGATACTTCTGATCATCTAACTATGTAAGTACAACTCCCAAAGCATAGTTTGAAGCATCAATCATGATATGGAATGGTTTGGACTAGTCAAGAGCTTGTAGAATGGGTGTTTCTACTAGCTTCTATATCAGAGTTTGGAAAGCTAATTCACATTCCCTGGTCCACTTGAAAGGTATGTTCTTTTTCATTAATTTCACCAATGGTTTGGCAACCTTTGAAAATTTCTCAATAAATCTCCTAAAGTAGCCAGTATGTCCAAGGAATGATCAAATCTCTTTGATAGTTTCTAGTTGATGGGTAATTCCTTCGATAATTTTTATTTTCTTGGGGTCTACCTCTATCCTTGTGTGTGAGATTTTGTGCCCTAGTACTACATCTTGGACCATCAAATGGCTTTTCTACTAGTTGAGCCTCAAATTGGTTTCTACACATCTTTTTAACACTTGCTCCAACTGGTCCAAGGCTTGATCAAAGTTTGCTCCATAAGTAGAGAAGTTATCCACAAATACCTTCACACCATTCCCTATCTGCTATTGGAATATTTTTAGAACTAGTCATTGAAATGTTATAGGAGCATTGCATAAGCTAAACGACATCTGTTTGTATGCAAACGTTCCCCAAGGACTAGTGAGCATAGTCTTGGCTTGGTCTTCTAGGGCTATTTGTATTTGATCATATCCACTATATCCATCCAGAAAAGTATAGTAGCGATGCCCTGCAATGGTGTCTAAGACTTGGTCAACAAATCGCAATGGAAAGTGATCTTTGAATGTTTCCATATTTTGTAGTATAAAATCTATGCACATCCTCCATTTGCCTTCCTTTTTAGGCACAATAACTAAGGGGCAAATCCATTTGCTATCAGCAATGGGGTATATGAACCCAACCTTGAGAAGTTGTTCGATTTCTTCTTTGACTACTTATTTTAGCTTTGGGTTCAAACACCTTTACGATTGTCTTCGAGGCTTCATGGAGGGGTTAGTGTAAATCCTATGTTTGCATATCCTAAGATGTATTCAAATTAATTTATGATATGATCAAGTAAAGGCATTTGACCATCTATTGATTACCTTTAGTAGTTCTTCTTTCTGTTGAGGAGCAAGCTTAGCGTTGATAATTATTAGTTTTCCATTTTTAAGGAACATGTATTCCATACTGATGGGTAATGATTTTAGCTCGAGGGGCTCCTACTTAAATTTCTCAAGGATTTTCAACTTCCCTCAGTTGATATTTTCAAGGTTAAGACTTGGAAGTTGGTGGTGGACTTGCTCTAATGCATCTATGCTATCGATGTAAGCGTAAGTCAAACCCTCAATTGGTTCCATGCATATGAGTGAATTGCTTTCTTGATCAACTGTAAGCCATTGGATGTCTTCCTATCATGTGGCTGCTGCCTATACGAATCTTTGTATGTTAATCACTTGTACACACTAATTGCATGTAGGCAATGCTAAAATTTGCACAAACCATGACCTCTGCATGGAATTACACCCTATGTCACTGTATGCAATGCATGGAACTTTCTTCTTATCGATCTTTCTGAATGTATTTTTCTTTGATATCTCTAGGAAAATATCGTAAATTCCTAGGCATGCATTGATGGTGCTTATCCATGCTCTTCCCATTATGATTGGGAACTCCCCCTTACTGTTGTTTACCTAAATCACTAGGAAGTTAACTAGGTACGACCACCCACAAATAGTGGTAACAATATCTTCCACCAATCCCAATGGGACAGTGATGGACTAGTTGACTAACTCTAGACAGATGTTGCTCCTTTTCAATGGAGGTAGGTTCTAGGTCTTGTACATTTCTTGAAAAATCAAGTTGACACTAAAACTTGAATCCAAAAGAGCCTTGCATCGCACATTTCTAGCAATTTGTAAGTATATTAGAGGACTCCCAAAATCAAAGAATTTCCTAGGAAGGTGGCTAGCTTTGATCCAATTGGTGACAGCATGTGTTAGCATGACCATATGCGTTGAGTGCGGTGATTGGGTTGAAGGCGGCTCCAAAGTTTTGATTGATACTAGGGCATCTAAGGAATCATCCACTTGTGATTGCAAGGGCTTAGTTGAACTATTGATTCTAAAGAAAGGTATTTTCTTCATGTGGTTGCTGGAACCAATAGTAGGTTGAGCGTTAACATCCCTTGTGGCATTACACTACTATTGCTTGGTAGGGATTTCACCTTGCATCGTGGGAGCAGGTTGTAGTGGATCTATTGGTCGAAGAGATGCGGCCAAATGAGAAGGATGATATTCTTGCATAATATCACCTCTAGAAGAGGGAGTCCCATAATACTCATAGGCTTTGTAGTGAGGTTGAGGAGTGACGTGGCCAGTAGAGTCATGTGGGGAGATTGGTTGCTACACGTAATATCCATATAGATTAGGTTATCAGTAAGGATATTGTTGCCTTGGTGGTGGCATTCACCATGATTGTGGATGCTGCCAATATTGATATTGCTTAATCAATTGTGGTGGAGTTCCACTGGGATAATACGTTAAGGGTTGGTGGAACTACCTTGGGTTACCTTGAGGATAAGGTAACCTTCGGGGTGTTTGCCTTTTGTTTAATCATGGGTTGGGTGCATACATCCTAGACACCTATAAATGTGAGATTACAGTGCAACATCCCTTAGGATGATCATATTGACATATCTCACATCCACTATCATTGTCTATTTCTGAATCCACAACCTCTTCAATGATGGCAACTTTGCCCTTACCCTTGATACATGCATGTTCAGCCTCTTTCTTTTTCCTTTTCTTACTATCTTGCTCTCTAGACTCCTCTACTATTTTAAGAATAGTTTGAAATCTATTGTCTAGGGAATCCCACATTTGGTCTACCTTTACTGAAACTTTTGATGTCATCTTTTGGATAGGAAAATTTTTCCTATTCACCATCTCTTTGAGTGGTGACTCTTCTTCATCCTCACAAAATCTCACTCCCCTCTTCCAAAGGGAAAGATCTCAGTTATACTCTTCCACACTTTCTCTCTTTCGTAGCTCACCTTCTTCCATGGCAACTTGCTCCAATAGTCTTTGAATTTGATGGGACCTAAGCTCAGATAGTCTCCCTCGGGCATAAGTCCCAAGGGTTCTTCTCGTTTCATGCCTAAGCCCATCCATGAGATAGCATAGTTGATCCCTTTCTGAATAACCATGGCCAGGACAATGATGTAACAATGCATAGTATTGGCCCATGGCAACATCCAAGGGTTCATGTCCTCCTTGTTTCCAGCCTTGGATTTTCTTTTGCAAGTTAGACACTCAGGAGTATGTTTGGTACTTGTCATTAAATAGTTCTAACATAGTACTCCACCTACAAATGGATTTCAGTTCTAAATACCAGTACTTGCTTTCTGCTTCTTTAACTAATGTCTGTGGGAACAACTTAAGTTTTCTCCATTTTTTCTCTATGTTCTATAAGGCACACACATCATGGAATGCTTGTAAATGATTCTGAGGATTAGCATTGTATCCCCTTTCAAATCGTGAAATGTTGTTCATATCTAATATCTCAATCCTGCTATCTTTCTAATGCCTTATTGGAATTCTAACAACCTCAGTTATGTCCAACATACTTTGAGTAGCGAGGAGGGGTTCATCATGATCGTCTTGTCCATGGCATCTATGATGCCTACGTTGTTCCCTACTCTCCCTTCTTCTATGTCATGATTCTCTAGAGTGCCCTCGTCCCCTTTCCTAGCTATTTCACCTATGACTTCCACTTTTCCTACCTTTATCCCCATGGTCTTTTTATTTATGACTACATCCAAATATTTAAGGAGAAGGTGAAGGAGATGATGAAGGTGAAGTAGAAGGAGAACTGTCACCATGACAGTGTCTACTATCTTCTCTTCTGTAGTCTTGACCCTGATCATGATTGCAATTAGAATGTCCACATTTATCATGAGTTCATGTCCCTTTTTTGGACCCTTTGTGCTCATGGGTATTAGAACCTGGGTTATGAATAGTGGAATGAAGGTTTTGATACACAACCCATTGGCCAAAGTCAAGGGGAGGAACATCGTTGTGTGGGCAATTTCCTGAGGTAGGTTCACCACCCTCATTTTTGCTTAAGACATATGGGGCATCTTGGGACCACTTACCCTTCAAAGACTTATGATGTCTCTCTTGTTGCAATTCCATTTGAAATTATACCTCTATGGGACAGTATTCTCTTGAGTCATGGTCTTGCACAACATGTTTTGCATGTAAGTGCAGCATGCCAATTTGTGTGAGAGCATGAAGAAGCATGCTTAGGATTGAACAATTGGGAGGTAACACTATGTTACCTTCTAAGTCTCACCAACACAGTTGTTCATCTTGATGGAGGATAAAGGTGAAGTTTGGTATATACTCATTAGGATGAATATATACCACTTGAACTTGTTGAAGGACTAGCAGATCAATGTCATGTGTATTACACCACCAACTGTTTCCTATTTCAGACCTAGGTAGTGAGGCGCTTTCATACGAAGAAGAAGACATACTTGTCTATTCAGTGTGCAATGTATTCTTGTTTATTATTTTCTCAACCAAGCCTAAGGATTCATTCCAACAATGTGAATGATTTCCTATGTTCTAGTTAGTGCACAAACAACTAAGTCCCTGGAAATAGCACCAATGATGAGTGGCAAGGTACCCCTACACTCAACCATACAAATACAAGCATTTCACACACAATCCAGTCAAATTCCAAGGACTAAGTGTTTCTACGCCCTTGTGGAACAAGTACAGGTTGGTTGATTTTTGTCTTCCCAAACTTACCTGTATGTCATGATTGTATGGTTAAGTAAGCTTGAAGCATATGATTTTTATAGCTTTTATGTTTTTATGTCCTACGCTAGTAGGGAAGGAGAGAGGTAACTAAGTGACTAATTTAACTTAACTACTCATTAACTAAGTTCTAACTAATCCTAACACTAGCATTTCTTCCCACTTTTTGCACACATCCTAAACCATTGCAACACTGCTAGGATTACCAAATGCTAATCGTTACTGGGTTACCAAGCGTTACACATATGCTCGAAGTGGTCATGCTTGTGTAATTTAACAATTTTCTTAATTGATCAAAATGAATTACTATGCTAATAATAGAAATGTAAAGTGCATACAATAAAATAAAATAAAATAAATGCATAAGAAAATAAAATAAAAGAAANTAATTAGAGTAGCCACTCTAATAATTAGAATAAATACTAAAGTAACCACTAGAGTAACCTCTCTAATAATTAGAATAACTTCTAGAGTAACCGCTAAAGTAACCACTCTAATAATTAGAATAACTGCTAGAGTAACCACTTTAATAATTAGAGTAACTACTAGAGTAACTGCTCTAATAATTAAAATAACTGTTAAAGTAACCACTCTCATCAGGTAGCAATAGGGTGGAAAAGTATATGGAACAAGAAAAATGGGAAAAATAACAATGGTGATGCCAATAAAATGGATGTCAAGGATGGGGATGAAATGAGAAATTTTTAATTGCAAGAAATGTTTAAGGAGAAGAATTTAACAATTGCACCATAAAAGAATGTTAGTGGGTCCTCCCCAAAGCAGGCTCATGCCTTTTATGCCCTAACAAACCTCCAAACCAAAGAGTTTGTAGGCTCTAGGGATGACATATGGAAACAATGGTTAAAGACTTACCCATAAGAATTTACCAAGGAAAAACAATGTATCAACAAAAATATTGACTAATCATAAAACCAGCTATGAGGTGGGAAATGGGAAGAAAAATGGAGAGTAGAAAATGGAATGGAATCCTAAGAGAAAGGTTGTGTAAAGTCCCTTATGTATTTTATGGTTAAGGTGATTGAGTAGAACTCATTCCAAAGCTGGACTCAAACCAACCACATTCAGTGACCTTGCATCAATACACTTTACAAATCCATCCTCTTGAAGCAACAAGAATGCTTCCCCAAAGAGTCACCACCATTCCAAGAAGAAAAAGATAGAGAAGCAAGAAGTGAAAGAGGGCCTTAGTTAGAGGGCACCTTCAGGCATGGGTAAGATGTCTTTCCAGTGCCATAACCAGTGCTTATTTCCCATATTTCTTTATTATGTCTAAGGGGTGTGCTTTAAATTCTCACCAGTTTTTTTTTCTCTTTTTTTTTCTTTTTTTTTTTGCATGAGGACCACACCATGCAAAGACTTATTTTTATTCGGTCATCTTCTTGATATTTGATCAATGGAATAATGGTAAAAAACCCATGAAAAGCATCTAAGTACTTAAGAGAATAGCCAGCACACGTGCATCTAACCCCCTTGAAGTCATATCCTTTTCAATTATTGAGTCCTTCCTTGGTTTGAATAATACCAAGCCACCAATTCATTAATAAGTTTATTTAGAAAAAGGGATAGTACAATTCCAAAACCAAGGAAAACCACAGAGTTGAATGGATGAATGGGTGACGTGAACTCATTGCTTGTTTTATCAAAAGAACCATATCTTAATATCAACAATGAAAATCAAAGGTAAAAAACCAAACATTAGCAATCAACATTATTATAATACAATCCATCATCATGAGCACTTATTATATGATGAATGAAAGTAAGTAAAACAAAGAAATAGTAAAAATGGTAATGATGGTGTAAAACAAAAATAAGTAAATATGAAAAAATGTTTTAAAAAAATGTGCAAAACAAAAATACAAAAGGAACTGAGGGCTTTGAATGATTAGCATTGGTGGTCGTCTCCCCCATGATTGAGGTGGTAGGATGCAATTTGAAATAGGGAGAAAGGTTGTCCACCAACAAAGGTAGCATTGGTACTAGTTGTCCTAGGCTCATGGAAAGGTTTGGTTTGTTGGACATTGACCAATAGTTTCTTGTACAGGATCTCAGGTTTGTAAATCATCATGGCCCCTGAAGGAAAAGTTGCAAGAATGATATAAGGTCCTTCCTACAGTGTTTGAAATTTAGTTTGTTGTGGTACATCTATGGGATTCCAGTAGAGAACCTTATCTCCTGGTTGATATTTAACTTTCCTAATCCTTAGGTCATAACATTGTTTATTAAAAGCCTTCTGCAATTTGTTAGATGACAAGGCAACTAGTTGATTCTCATCTATCAAGTTAAGGTTTATTAGCCATTCTTTCTATGCTACATCAAGGTCAAGGTTGAGATCACATGTTTTGGATAGTGTACGAAGTTCTACTTAAATAGGAAGCATTGAAATTTTACTGTACACTAACTCATAGGAAGAATAGCCTATAGGGAGTTTCCATGTGGAGTGGTATGCCCAAAGAGCATCATTCAATTTGGTGCTCCAATCTCTCCTATACTTGCTAATATTTCTTGTCAATATCTTTATAATCTCCCTATTGGTGACTTCAGCTTGACCATTTTCTTGAAGGTGGTATGGTGTAGTTAGTTTGTGCTCAACTTCTAAGCATTGCATTAATTTCTGAAAAGTTGCACCTATGAAGTGTGTACCATTATCTAAAATAAGTGCACGCGACATGCCAAACTTGTTTATGACTTGTTGTTGAACAAATTGTGTAGCTGTAGATGATGTACAATCCTTAGCAGTGGCTGCTTCTACCCATTTTGTGAAGTAGTCAATGGCAAAAATGATGTAGGATTTTCCATTGGACATTGGTGTAATAGGCCCCATAAAATCAATTCCCCAAATATCAAAGGGTTATAAAGGTTGAATCCATTATTGTGGACCCTCCATTCTAGCAGTCATTTCCCCACCATGTTGACATCACTCATAAGATTGGATGAAATGATGGACATCCCAGAACAATGTAAGCCAATAATATTCTACAAGTAGAATTTTAATGGCTATTCATCTCCCAATGTAATGACCCCCACAAGGATCCTCATGAGCATCTTAGAGAACTCATAATTGATCCACCTTAGGAACACACCATTGGACCAAGCCATCAAGACATACTTTATAAAGTTGCCCATTGATCTCCATAAAATACTTGGCTCGATGAAGAAACTGTTGTTTCCTTTTAATGTCTAACCCTTGTGGTGTTTGTTGTGTAAGGAGATAAGTGATAATACTACTATACCAATTTGTCTCCATGGTCAATAGATTAGTTACTACACCTGCAAAGACGAGTTCATTAGGGAAATGATCAGAGAGTGGATATTCATCCTCTTTGTTGTCCCATTGCNTTTTATGGGGCCTATTACACCAATGTCCAATGGAAAATCCTACATCATTTTTGCCATTGACTACTTCACAAAATGGGTAGAAGCAGCCACTGCNACAACCATTAATTCTTTCTCTATTGTGGTGTAGTTAAGTTGTACACCAACCATACTCCTACTTGCATAGTGAATGTAATAAAGGCATTTTTGGTCATCTAACTATGTAAGTACGACTCCTAAAGCATAGTTGGACAGATCAGTCATTATGTGGAATGGTCTGGACTAGTCAAGAGCTTGTAGAATGGTTGTTTCTATGAGCTTCTATTTTAAAGTTTGGAAAGCTAGTTCACATTCCCTAGTCCATTCAAAAGGTACATCCTTTTTTATTAGTTCAACCAATGGTTTTGCAACCTTTGAAAAGTTCTCAATCAACTGTCTGTAGTAACTAGTGTGTCCAAGGATTGACCATATATCTTTTATAGTTTTAGGTTGCCAAATGATTCCTTGGATGATTTTAATCTTTTCGAGGTCTACCTCTATCCCTATTTGTGAAATATTATGTCCTAATACGATGCCTTCTTGGACCATTAAATGGCTTTTTTTCCAGTTGAGCCTTAAGTTTGTTTCTACACACTACTTTAGTACTTGCTCTAACTGGTCCAAGGCTTGATCAAAGTTTGCTCCGTAAGTGGAGAAGTCATTCATGAAGACTTCCATACCATTTCCTATCTACTATTGAAATATTCTTAGAACTAATCATTGAAATGTTGCAGGGGCATTACATAAGCCAAACAACATTTTTTTGTATGCAAATGTTCCCCAAGGACTGGTGAACATAGTCTTGGCTTGGTCTTCTGGGGCTATTTCAATTTGGTTGTACCCACTATACTCATTTAGAAAACTATAGTAGTGATGCCTTGCAATGGTATCTAAGACTTGGTCGATGAATGGAAATGGAAAATGGTCCTTGAATGTTGCCATATTTAGTAGCCTAAAATCTATACACACCCTCCATTTACCTCCCTTTTTAAGCACAATAACTAAGGGACTAACCCATTCATTATTAGCAATGGGGTATATGAACCTAGCTTTTAGAAGCTATTCAATTTCTTCCTTAACCACTTGCTTAAGCTTTGGGCTAAGTCACCTCTAAAGTTTTCATTGACGCTTCATGGAGGGATCGGTGTAAATTTCTATGTTGGCATATCCTAGGATCTATTTCAGTTCATTCGGGATATGACCAAGTGAAGGCTTTCAACCATTTGTTTATCACTTTCAAAAATCTATCTTTTTGTTGAGTGAGCCTATTGTTAATAATTATTGATTTTCCATTCTTGAGAAATGTGTATTCCATACTAGTGGACAATGGTTTTAACTCAAGGGGCTCCTACTTAAACTTATTAGGGATTTCCAACTTTGCCCAGTTGATATTTTCAATGTCAATACTTGGAAGTTGGTGATGGGCCTACTCTAATGTGTCTATGCTATCGATGTAAGAGCAAGTCAAACCCTTAGTTGATTTCATGCATATAGTTGAACTACTCTCTTAATCAGCTATCAGCCACTAAGTACCTTCTTGCCTTGTGGCTATTGCATATAGGCACCTTTGTATATCAGTCACTTGTACACACTGATTGCATGTAGGCAATGTTAAACGTTATACAAACCATGACTTTTGCATGCAATTACACCTTGTGTCACTATATGCGATGCATGGAACTTTCTTCTTCTCAATCTTTCCAAACATATTTTTCTTTGATATTTCCAAGGAAAGATCATGGATTCCTAGGCACGTGTCAATTGTTCTTAACCATGCTCTTTCCATTATGATTGGGAATCCCCCCCTTACCATTGTTCACTTGAATCACTAGGAAGTCAGTTAGATACAACCATCTACAAAAAGTGATGACAATGTCCTCCACTATTCTTAATGGGAAATGATGGACTGGTCAGCCAACTCTAAACAAATGTTACTTTTTTTTAATGGAGGTAGGTTCCAGGCTTTGTACATTTCTTGAGAGATTATGTTGACACTAGAACCTGAATCCAAAAGAGCTTTTCACAGTTCATTCCCAGTGATCTGTAGATATATAAGAGAACTTCTAGGATTAGAGAATTTACTAGGAAATGGCCAAATTTTATCTAATTGGTACTGGCATGAGTTAACATGACCGTATGCATTGAATGTGGCCTTTGGGTTGAAGGGCGATCTAAAGTTTCGATTGGTGATGAGGCATTTGAAGAATTAGCCACTTGTGACTATAAGGACTGGTTGGACTATTTGTTCTAAAGAAACATCTCTTCATTTTGTGATTTTTTGGACCAACAATAGGGTGAGAATTAACAACCCTTGTAGCATTGCGTTCCTGCGGCTAGGCAGGGAGCTCACCCTGCATAGCTGGAGCAAGTGGTAATGGAGTTAAGGGTGGAAGAGATGAAGTCGAATGAGAAGGATGGTATGTTTATGGAACATCACCCCTAGGAGAATGAGTTCTATAATACTCATGTGTTTGGCAGTGATGTTGAGGGGTGACGTAACCATTAGAGTCATGTGAAGAGATTGGCTGCTGCATGTAATATCCATACAAGCTAGGTTGACGATAAGGATACTGTTGCCGTGGTAGTGGCATTCCCCATGATTGTGGGTGTTGCCACTGTTGGTACTACTTAGTTGGTTGTGGTGGAGTTCCACTTAGATAATATGTTAAGGGTTGGTGGAACTGTCTTGGGTTACCTTGGGGATAAGGTAATCTTCGAGGTGTTTTACTTCTATTCAATCATGGGTTGAGTGCATACATCCCAGACTCCTACAAATGTGAGATTACAGGGCAACATCCCTTAGGATGGTCATATTGGCATATCTTGCATCCATTATCATTTTCTATATCTACATCCATAACCTCTTCAATGATGGAAAATTTTCCCTTATCCTTGTTGCATGCATATTCTGCTTCTCTCTTTTTTCTCTTTTCCTATTCACTACCTTGCTCTCTAGACTCCTCTACTATTTTGAGAACGGTTTGAAATCTATTGTTTAGGGAGTCCCACATTTGATCTACCTTTGCTGATACTTTTGATTTCAACTTTTGAATAGGAAAAATTTTCCTATTTACCATCTCTTTAAGTGGTGACTCTTCTTCATCCTCACAAAATCTTATTCCCTTCTTTCAGAGGGAAGGATCTCTGTTATATTCCTTCACACTCTCTCTTTTCCTTAGCTCATCTTCCTCTTTAGCAACTTACTCCAATAATATTTGTACTTGATGGGTCATAAGCTTAAATAGCATTCATTGGGCATATGTCCCAAGGGTTCTTTGTGTTTCATGCCTAAGCCCATCTATGAGATGGCGTAGTTGATTCCTCTATGAATAACCATGGCCAGGACAACAATATAATAGTGCATAATATGGGCCCATGGTAGCATGCAAGGGTTTATGCCCTCCTTGTTTCCATCCTTGGATTTTCTTTCGCAGGTTGGACACTCAGGAGTACGTTTGGTACTTATTGTTGAACAATTATAACATGGTACTCCACCTACAAATGGATTCTAGTTCTAAGGACCAGTACTAGCTCTTCACTTCTTTGACTAGTATCCATGAGAAAAACTTTAGTTTTTTCCATTCATTTTCTATGTTTTGTAAGGCACATGCATCATGGAATGCTTGTAGATGATTTTGAGGATAAGTGTTGTATCCCCCTTCAAATCATAGGATGTTGTTCATGTCTAATCTCTTGATCCTACTATCTTTTTGGTGCCTTGTTGAGATTCTAACAGCCTCAGTTATGTCTAGCATACTTCAAGTAGTGAGTATGGGTTCATCGTGCTCATCCCATCTATGGTGTCTATGATGCCTATGTTGTTTCCTACTCTCCCTTCTTCTGTGTTGTGATTCTCTAGAGTGCCCTTGTCCCCTTTCCTGACTATTTCTTCTATGACTCCCATTTCGCCTACCTTTATCCTCATGATCTTTTTCTTTGTAACTACATCTAGATCTTGAAGGAGAGGGTGAAGGAGATGATGAAGGTGGAGAAGAAAGAGGACCATCACCATGATGGTACCTATTACCTTCTCTTCGATGGTCATGGCCTTAATCACGGTTATGATCAGAATGTCCATCTTTGTCATGTGTTCATGTTCCTTTTTCACACCCTTTGTGTCTGTCAGTACTAGAATCCGGGTTATAAATAGTTGGGTGAAGATTCTAATACACAACCCCTTGACCAAAGTCAATGAGAGGAACATCATTATGTGGGCAACTACCTGAGGTAGGTTCACCACCCTAATTTTCACTTAGGACATGTGGGATATTCTGCAATAACTTCCCCTTCATGGATTCATAACTTCTCTCCTATTGTTAATCCCTTTGACATTATGCCTTCATGGGTCGATACTCTCTCGAGTCATGATCATGCACAATGTACTTTGCCTATAAGTGCTGCATATCAATTCATGTGAGATCATGTAGAAGCATGCCTAGAACAAAGCGATTAAGAGGTAATACTATGTTACCTTCTAAATCATGCCAACATAGATATTCATCAGTTTGGTATATACTCATTAGGATGAACATATACCACATGAAACTATTGAGGTACTGGCAAATTATCATGTGTACTACGCCTCCAATTATTCCCTATATCAGACCTAGGCAGTGAAACACTTTCATACAAAGAAGGAGACATGATTATCTATTCAGTGTGCAATGTATTATATATTATTATTTTTTCCTAGTAACCAATCCTAAGGTTTCATTCCAATGATGAGAAAGATTTCCTAAGTTCTAATTAGTGCATAATTAACAAAGTCCCTAGAAATGGTGCTAATGATGATCGGCGAGGCGTCCTTACGCTCAACCATATGAATCCGAGTGTCCACACACAATCCGATTGAATTCCAAGGACTAAGTGCTTATGCGCTTTTGTGAAATAATGATGGGTTAGTTAATCGTTTTCTTCCCAAAAATACTTGTATAGCATGATTGTATGGTTAAGTAAACTTGAGGTATATGATTTTTTATATATTTTTATGTTTTATGGCCAAGTGCTACAAAGGGAGGAGAGACATAACTAAGTAACTAATTTAATTTAACTACTCAACTATGCTTTAACTAGTCCTAACACCAACATTCTTTCTCACTTGTTGTACACATCCTGAACCAATGCAACACTACTAGGATTACCAAACACTAATCATTACTAGGTTACAAAGTGTTACACGCATGCTCAAAGTAGTCGTATTGAGTGTGCTTACTTAGGAGAGTTGTAGGGTGAGAGAGAGAACATTAATTAGCTAAGAAAAGAATTAATTAACTGCAATTAACATTAATTAATCTATTTTGGATGTTGCAAGATTTATCACAAAGTTCATCTTTATTGCCATACACAAGGTGTGCTCAGGTACACAATGCTCGAATGAGGATCCATTCACTTTATGACTCCTACTACAAGCATGCAGATATAATTCTAACTTTGAGAGGGAGAAAAGGTAAGAGTTCAAGTAAAGGGCTAAGAATAATTAACAAACTACTGAACAAAAACTACTCAAACCAAGTGCGTCCACTCTTATTATAGGTGACAAGACAAGTCCCAATATTGGATGCCTGATATTGCTTGGAAGGCTTTGATATCATGTACCTGATATCGTGGCTCACCAACCAAAGTTTGTCTACCCAGCCACCACAACATCAACAAACACCCAATGGTTTGGGTATGAATGATTTCCAAGATTTTATACATGCATGAATCCTACCTATCCACTTATTAATCCTTGTCATGGTCAAGTGTTTAGTCATAAGGGTCACCCACCAATTCTAATCTTTAGGATTCTTAAGTGTTTTTCATCTTTTTTTTTTACAATTTTTTATCATTTTCTCATTTTTTTATATAGTTTTTCCTATTCCTTTCAACTTTTTCTATTTGTTGTTTTCATCTTCTTTGTTAGTAATCTTTCTTGTGAATAAAACGATCATGTTGCCCATTGTGGTGAGTTTTCCTCTATGTTGACGAGTCATAAGGGACTAATTATATGAACAGTGAGACCACATCATCCATCCTCTCATTCCATTAATAAGAAGTTCTTGCTCTAGTCATAATGATATTCTTTTTCATCATCCAACCTAAAAATAAATACATTATCATTATGTCTAGGTAGAAGAGTGTAGAACCAAGGTGGAATGTAAAGGGTTTGACATCAAGGGGATTTGTGGATTCTCATTGGCCACTTCTATATATTCTATCATGTTTCTAAGGTTGTAATTATATCCTTATAGATCTAACGAAAAATGGAAGTAAGAGTGCCATAAAAAGACACTGAATAAATTCTATGGATCCCACTAGAAAGAGATGTACCCATGCCTAAAGGTTGGTGGCTTCTCAGAACTTCCATAAAAAAACATGTCTACAATCAAAAAGTTCCTCCCTTGGACAAAAAACCAAGTGACATTACTCCTTGCAACTATGATAGTCTTATGGTTGTTTTCCGACATGATGAAATAATGTGATGTCATTGAACTATGGTTTAGACTTGGTTTGAATATTGGAAAAAAGGACTTATGATTATCTAACCATTAATAACACACAAGGATTCATTGTGCCCATGGTAAAGCACCTCATGTCCCAATTTCTACAATCCTTTCTACAATCCATCTCATCTAGCTATCCATTTGATCCTAACTTGTGGTTTTATGTAACATAGAGTTATTATCTCAAATTGGTGGTTTTAACATGTGTGTTTTGTTGCACAGGTATGCATTGCATTCAACCCCTTTAGTGCCTATGGACACTTTAGGTGTGGTTACACCTGGGCATCATAAGTTAGAGCTTGTTTTGGGGAGGACCCACTTGTGTTATTTTTTTTTTGACTTATACTTGTTTGACACAACCACATCATTCTTAACCTTCCAAGTGCTTAATTGTTATATTCTATCATTTCCCTTCTCATGTAACTTGATCCATCCACAACCTCGATTTCAATGCCCTTTTTTTCTTGCTTCTTCTAAAGATTTTCACATTGATGACTCCACCTTCTCACACTTCTGGTGCCTCAAACTGATTTTTCACTTACCATAGAACTATGGATCTAACCTCAAAACTTCCAACCAATAACAAAGCTTCATTTTCCATGCCCATTTTCCCCATTTAATTCATATTCTTGGACCTTGATATCGAGTACCCAATATTGGGTGGGACATGATGTCAAATACCCAATATTGAGTTGCACAAAACCTATATATATGACCCCTATGGTGCCCAAACTTCATTCTCATCATTTGCAGCTAGGGGAGTTATTCAAATTTTCTCTCACAACTTAGAGCTTTGCACATCCACTTTCCACTTGTGATATTTGGCCCTCTATCACTTCATTTTCCATACTATTTGAACCTATCTAAACACAAAGTGTTAAAGTTGGTCTTAGGAGGGGTGCTTGCATGGGAAACTTGTGTCACTTTTATAAAATTTACTATTGCTTGAAGGATATTATAAGGGTAAGATTAGTAAAAGCCATAAGTGTTATACTAAAAAATTAATCGTGGTAACACCAGAAACCTTAATTTTTCCACCCAAAGAACCATAACTATTATAATAAGTCATACATAAGGACAAAGGAACTAATTGCAAAGGGTCATAAAAGACGATAAACACTCTTTGGAGATTTTTCTTGGAAAATTTTCTAACTCTACAATTATATGAACTAAGAACTTAATGAATCAAGGTTAGGAGTATAATATACATCTGTTAATGGTAACTATCAACACCTTAGTAACACTCGATCTTTACTTGATTGCAAATGGCCCCAAAATGAGGTGCATAAGGAGAACCCTTGTAATGAGTAGCCAAGCATCCATAAGGTGGCCGAGGCCAACAAGGCAAACATGTAGAGCATGAGGAGTAGGAAGCCCAATCATTCAACATTCATTAAGAGGCTCCTGTTATAGGATAGACAGTCCAAGGAGAGGCTACAAAACCATAGGCCCCTATGCAAGGACAACATCTCATGTTATCCCTAGAATGTCTTAAGGCTATTCAAGAAAAGTCCACATTGACCATGGTCATCATGGAGATGAATTTTGGTCCATTTATGGATTTTTCCCTAGAAGCAGTTTGGATGTAACTTTAGGCATCACCCATGTGACCCATTCTTTTAGACAATGGCGAATGTTACCTTGGTGAGATCCACCAATTCTAGGACAAAAAAGATGAAGGAACCACTATAAACATCTATGGAGTTAATGTCTCTTTCTTAGTCAAGGTAATTATGACAACTCTTAATTTTCCAAATGAGGGGGCTAAGGTAGCCTAGCTGTCCACTAGGTCTAATCTCAACACCAAAAAACTATGGTTGAAATGAGCATATGGCAAAGAAGACAAAACATAAAATGAACTAACTCTAGAGGAGAGGACATATTTCAAGATAGGTATATACTATCTCTTCCCAAAAAAAAGGCTAAATAGGATTTCCACATTTTCAGCCATGGGAAGTGCTAGTTTAATGGGAAAATACATGGACAATCTTCCCCAATTCTACTTCACACAAATTCAGAGGCGATTTGAGGAGAAAGAAGTAGGGAAACCAATACTCCCATTTTCTTTACTAATCAAAAAGCTATGAAAAGACATTGGAATCCTAGGATATACGAATGATATTCCCAAGAAGGCTTAAAATGCCTCTTTCATCAAACTCCTCAAACCTACAACACCAAGAAAAGATCTTGGCGAAGAGCAAGGACTAGAGAAGGAAGTAGAGCCAAAAGTAGAAGTACAATGTGAGCCTAAATACTACCTGGAAACACAAGCTTCACCACTATTGTTGCTACAAGATTACAAGCCCTCAAAGAGTCATCTACAAAAAATCACTGAGGCTATCAATTGGGAAAGTAGATATGAGTCTAATCTCTTCAAAGTAATTAATGATGTCATATAGCCCACCATTTCAATAGATCCAACAAGGGGAGACATCTCATTAAAATTAGGAGAAGGATCCTAGTGGTCCAAGCAAATCTCTGGAAATTTCACATCCTTTCAAGTGATGCTTGAAACTAGAGAAGGTGTCATAGTTGTGGTAATATTGTATTAGGATGTAGCAAGTGTAAAAAAAGTGATTATGGCTCACATAAAATAATCATTTAATGTGCCTATTGTGCCCCCAATACATCTTACTAGGACCAAAGATGCACAGATGCTAGCTGAGACTTTGATGACTCCTGCAGTGCATGAGGATGTACTTGATCATTTACTATAGATAGGACAAGTGATGATCATCCTATTTGACATCCCTAGGGATGTCACTAAGGCATAGTTAGACCTCATATCCACCAAAGAAAAGCTAGTTATGGCTGGAGTTAGGGTAGAGCATGTATAAGTGAAGGTGCAAAAGTTACAAAAAGAGTTGGCTACCCTAAGAGTTGAATGATGGGATCTTGCCTAGTTTGTTATGCCTAACTAGCTAGAACAATTCAAGATGGAGCTATTAGCCAAGCTGAATAAGAAAAGCATAACTACAAAATAAGAAAAGGAGAAGGTAGCTTGGAATCCCTTGGTTGCTAAAGCACAATCCTACACATATAAAAAATCATTGACTATCATGCAAGAGGAAAACAAGCATCTTGCTACCAAAAATTCAAGGTTAACCATGATTGAAAAGCAAAAAAAATTCTTGAGGAGAGTGTCCACTAGTTAAGAGAACAATTAGTGAGAGTCAACCAAGACATCAAAAAATTATCCAGAGAAAAAATAATCCTCTATATGGAGGAGGTCCACACTATTCAACAAAAGTCTACAATAGAAATCAGCATATGGCAAAATGAGGCCAAGAATCATGAAAAACTAAATGACACTTCCATGACCAGGTAAGCATGTATGAGCAAATAAATGAGAAGGAAATCTAGATGACTAAATCTCACATTAGGTCCTTTTCAACATAAAATCTTGAGTAGCAGCCAATTCTAGATAGCTATGCACTAGTCCAGTAGGTGAAAGTAAAGCATAAAGATTGGTAGATCGAAGATTTGAAAGAATACATGGCGTTGGCTAACCTTAGATATGCCAACCTTGCCATGTTAATAGTAGGTCGACCTCGGAATGAGCTAGAGAAGTAGGTAACGACCACCTATGCATTATATGAAAAAGAGTTTACAGATCAGAAAGATACTTTGTAGAAGCTCCATGTAGCAAACTTGGAATTGGACATGATTAACGCTCGCTATCATGGATAGAGGGATGTTGCCTCAAACCTAGCTAGGAGATTGACAGATTATCATGAATTGAGAGAAAAATCTAGGACCTTTGAGGAAGAACGATGGCAGTTTGTGACTTGGTATGTGAAGGCCAGTCAAACATTTCCATAGCTACCATGCCCTTGGGATGTACTGACACTAGCACATATTGCTTCAATAGCCTAGATGGTACATGACCCAGGGACAAAAGAGGAGAAGTTGCAGGCATTACTTGATCACTACAAATTTGACAAGCCTTCTAGCAAAGGGAGGCACCAAATAGAAGAGCCACCACCACCAGGAACTACATGACCTTCTCTAGTTGTGTGTCTTGTAATATTGTGTACCATTTTTGTACTTTACCACTGTGGCATGTATAAGTCAATTTGTTTGTTTGTTTGTTTATCTAAGTCAGTCAATAATTCCATACCATTCCACAAATTTTTGTAAAGAACTTGTTCCTCATTTTGTTTAACTCGCAGATGAGTTTTCATTTAGTCATGGGGGTATGATGAGTCATCATTTTATCAACCCTAATATTAGATATGCAATATTGGGTCCCAAGAAATAATGTTGAATATTTGATATCATCTCTTCTGTGCTAGCCTGTAAATACAACACTTGGGTGCATGGTTGGGACATACTTTTACTTCTCAGTTTTTTATAGTCTTTCTTAGATTTCTATATTCAAGTTCTGTTATTCCTAATGCATGCCCATAGTGTGATGTTTGTAATCATATGGCACCTTTGTTCGAGTGTGACATACTTGGACACATTACATGGCTGGAAATAAAGATTGAGATTACTTTCATCATTGCCACATTTACTTAGATTTATTATTAATTTAATTATTTAATTATTTACTATTCTCTTTAGTTCATGTTTCCATTTATTGGTATTTACTATTCTTGTTATTAATCGGAACAAGTACGACTTAATCATGAGCGCTTAAGTGTAAGTACTTGATAATCTAGCAGTGTATGGTTTGGTACACCCAATGACGTATGCTTGGCAATCCTAGAAGTAGTTACATGAAGTCCAAAGTGTGTATAGACAATTATGAATAGATACTTATCACACATAGGTGAGTTTAGGTTTTACTTTCCATTATTCATTAGCTTAATTAATTTATCTTTTTATTGTCATTAGGAGCAACATAAGATTAGATAACATCGTATGCATCACTTTGGACTAAACCATACATGAAAAAGTTACCACTAGCCTAAGTGGGAAGACATCGAACTACGATCAAAGCATAACAATCTAGATGCCACAACTAGTTCCATCCACGGAATTTAGCTAGATCGTGCGTGAACGCTTGTGATTCGTATGGTTGGGTGTAGGGGTACCTCACCACTCATCACTTGGCTTGCAATTGAAGTTTCACTTTACAATTAAATAATGTGATACAAAAGCATAATATTTAAGTTATTCATATAAGATATTATTCATGTTTTCTTTTTCTTGTTGAGCTTAAGTATTTCATAGATATAGGGTCATTTATACATAAGCATGTAGTGTTAATCATTCATAGGTAGACTCAAAATTTTAATATTTAATCTAAAATATATTCTAAAGTTCCATGTTTTATGAGGGTATTTATCTTCTATTGATTTTTCAAAAAGCTTATAGTAAATTGTTAGTCTTCTTAGTTCTATGAAGCATATGGAATCTATTTCCACACCATTTGGTTCTCATAAATGTTTTTTTTTTGTTGAAAAAAATATCCTTAACTATAAAAAAGAAATTAATATTTTAAACAAATGAGAAGATTTATATTCAACCAATTACATATTATAATCTTTCTAATTCTTGCAACATTTCTCATTATGAAAGATATTTATTTAATGTTTGTTCCTTTTTTCCTCAAGAAAAAAGATATTGAAAAAAAGAAATAACATATTAAAGTTGTTAAGAAAATATAAAATAATTTTAAAGTTAAGGATAGGAAAAAATAATTTGAAGCTAAAGATCCAAAAATCAAGTTAATGTTAACAATAAGAATGATCAAATGGAAATGAAAAAGCTAGAGAAGATAAAAGCTTCTATGAATATTTTTACTTGTACTACATAAAGTATTGATTAATCTAGACAAATAGCTTGTAATGAAAAATTTTCCTCATCAAACAAGAATATTGTCAACTCAAAGATTAGAACCTATGTAAACAAGTGGCTCTGGTTACTAGAAAATATTTTTGATGTAAATTCAATTGTCATAAACAATATGTACTATCATTTTTATTGGATCTTCATTTCCTACAAAAGGTGATATTTCACCAAAGTTTTATATTACTACCTCAAATCCTTTTGCTATTTTAAGTTCAAGAAAAAATTTTGAAAATGATGTATATGTTATTCAGATTAGGATTATCCTCATTGCTAACAATTAATTTTCCTCTCTTGATTTTTCAAGGCATCAATTGTAAGGTTGTACACAACATTTCTAAAATTGGAAAGTTTTACCTTCCCATTTTATTATTGGTGTTTCCTACTAAATGTTAAGCATGTGATGTAGTTTGAATTTTTTACTAGTTATTAATATTATTTTTGGGGTCTAACATGCTCCCCTAGATTATTTTTATTTATTCATTCATTCATTTTAAGATGGTGTTTATGTTATTTCCTAGATGTAACTAAAGGCACTCAGAGGGAGAGGGGGGTGAATCAAAGCACTATATAAATTCGAGTTAAATAAAGACAACCAAAAAGACTATTAAAAATCCCCAAATAAACTTAATGCAAAAAACAAAAAATAGATACTAAGATTTTAAGGTAGTTTAGCTGCTAGATTGGTCAACCTACCTTAGATCCTAGGGGGAAGAGTACTTCTATTAATCAAAGAAAAATTACAAGGCTTTCTTTACAATCCTAAACTGAGCATAATCACTAGGTTTGAAGTCACAAAAATTTGCTTTCGCATTATAGAAGAAGAGAAAATACTCTACCTTGTCTCAATAGAGAGACTCTAGAGTTTTCCAAGCTTGATGCAAAAAAGAAAACAAAGCTTTTACAAAGAAGAAACAAAGAGAGATATTGAAAAAAAGAAACTCTAGTTCAAGCACAAGGCCAAAAATAAAATTACAGAGCTAAGCTAGAGAGCTTCAATTTATAGTCAATATTATTTTTAGTTGTGTGAGTCATTCTTCAACCCATTACTAATATGCTAGAGAAGCATGAGAAGAAGTAAGCTATAATCGTTACTACTTCATTGAAGAAGAAGAACTTGTATCTATTACATCTTATCTTCCATTATTGCATTTGGTATGAGCTTGAGGTGCACATTAAAATCTTATTAGAGGAAGAAATCTATCATTTCATTTTTGGCATTAACAGTTGCTTCACTTCCTACAGAAATAACAAGCTTTTCTTATATTGGAGGTAACAACTCTTTAAGCTTCAATTACCAACTTCCCTCTTTTCATTATTGAGTTTTAGCTTGCTTCCATAGCAATATAGACTCTAGATTTTCATATAATAGCTCTTTTAAATATAAGCTTATAACACTCTTATTTTTGTTGATGCAGCATCATTTTACTAGTGTAGGTTGTATAGAATCAAAAACTGGTCCTAAATTGGTTCTAACTTTAATAGAGCTATAAAAGCCAACTTATATTCTTCATTATGAGATTTTGTTTTACTTAGGCTGACATGATAATGAACTCTTTAAAGTAAATATGAAGCTATTAATTCTCATGACTATTATATTTCTTAAAATAAGCTTTCTTGTACATGTGGTAAAAGGAGCTAACATGGCTGCACTATTTTGGAAGAACTTTGTAGAACCATAAACTACTTCTAAAGATTGGTTCTATGAGCTCTTTCTTTGTTTGTTTATGGAATTTTTGAGAAATAAATCTTTTGCATAAATAATGCTCAAAAATGCCATGAACAAACAAAGAAAAAGCAAACTTGACCGAGAGGGTAAAACTAAATTGGGTAAGTGCTAGAGAAATAGAGGAGGGATGAGTGATTCTGTTTTTAGTTATCTTGTTACCTCGTCTAATAGTTGGGCTTGGTTAACATGATTTTTTTTAAAATCATCTC
>MNCI01028536.1:12369-53172 GCA_015680685.1 Gnetum montanum | reverse complement strand
GATTCTAAGGACTGGTACCAGCTCTTTGCTTCTTTGGTGAGTGTCCTTGGGAACAACTTAAGTTTTTTCCACTCATTTTCTATATTTTGCAAGGCACAGGCATCGTGGAATGCTTGTAAATGATTTTGCGGATCAGCACTGTATCCTCCTTCAAATCGTGGGATGTTATTCATGTCTAAATACTTGATCTGACTATCCTTTAAATGCCTTGTGGGAATCCTAACTACCTCTGTTATGTCAAGAATGCTTTGGGTTACGAGTAGGAGCTTATCATGATCGTCTCTTTCATGACTCCTATGATGTCTGCATTATTCCCTACTTTCCCTACATCCTTGCCCTTGTCCTCTCTCTCGACTTTCCCATCGAGGTCTTTTGTCCTTTTTACCTTTATCCTCACCTTTATGTTCATGGTGGCTGTGCCCAAATGTGGAAGAAGAGGGTGAGTGATGTGAAGAAGGGGAAGAAGAATGGAAATCATCGTCATGACGATGTTTCTTGCCTTCTCTTCGACTGCTACGGCCCCGATCATGGTGACGATCTAAGTGCCCATCCTTAACATAAGTGGTTGTTCCCTCTATGAACAGTTGGCATTCACGGGCATCAGAACCAGGGATATGTATCATTGATCGTAGGTTCTAATATCCAACCTCCTCATCATCGTTAGGAGAGGGAACATCTTTTGCTAAATAACCCGTGATAAGGGGTTCCTCATCTCATATTTCACTAAGGATGTGCGGGACCTTGCCCTTTAGCAGTGCATGTTGACTCTCCTACCTTAAGTCTCTCATACGTTGGGCATCTGTGGGATAATAGTCCCTCATGTCAAAGTCCTCCGCAACGTATTCAGCATATAGTTCAGTCATGCCTATCTGTGCCAAGACACGGAAAAGCATGTGAGAGTTTGATCGGTCTGGGGGTAACACAATGTTACCTTACAAATCTCTCCATCGTAGCTGTTCGTCTTGATGGAGAATAAAAGTAAAATTAGTAATATACTCATTGGGATGAGTATATTTCCTCTTATATTATTTAGGACTTGGTTGATTTTGGTTATGTGTTTTATCTTGCTAACTGTCTCATGTGTGGTCCTTAGGTGGTGAGTTGCTCTTATGAGAAGAAGGCATTGTTATTGGTTTGTTAATTCACCATTATATAAATTTTTATCTTGATTAACCCCAAGGTTCGTTAAGGCTCACAACAATGTGAGTGATATCCCTTATGTTCAATTCGGCGCACAAACACTTAGTCCCCAGCAACGGTGCCAATGATGAGTGGTGAGGTACCCCTACACTCAACCATACGAAACGAGCGTAGCACACATGATCCGGTCGAACTCTGTAGACTAAATTCCTACATGCCCCATGGAACACTTAGGGTTAATCATTTTTTGTCTTCCCAGACTTACTTGTAGTTGTCATGGTGTATGGTTAAGTAAGTCCAAGGTATATGATTTTTATAGTTTTTAAATGGTTTTGCTCCTATGCTAAAGAGTGAAGGGTTGAGAAAGCTAACTCTAACTAAGGGCCTAAGTCTAAATTAACTAGCATCAGCATCCATTCCCACTTACCGTACACACCCTGAACTATGCAACTATGGCTACCAAACGCTAATCGTTATTGGGATCACCACACGTAACGCACGTGCTCGAAGTGGTCGTACTGAGGTACTTAACTAGCCTAAACATGATGAGAAGCCGATTTCTTGACTAGTCGTACAAATCCGTAGATGCTCGTAATCAAGTCATACTCATCCCGCATTCTAGGAGTTGAGGGTGATAGAATCTAATCGTGATGAGCAGCCGATTCCTTGATTAGCCGTACACATTCATCAATGCTTGTAATCAAGTCGTACTCATGTCACGCTAATGCAGGTAATAAATACCAGGTAATAAATGACATGTAATAAACCTATTTCATGCACTGCAAGGTTTATCCACAAATCTCATCTTTATTGCCATACACAACTTGTGTTCAGATACAAAGCTGCTCAAATAAAGATCCGTTCACTTGGGGACTCCTATTACGGGCACATGGAAAATATTCTATCTCTGGAGTGATCAAACTATCAAAGTTTCCCTACTTTAAGCCTAGGATGGGAAATAAGGGGAGTGTCGCCTCTTATTTATAGATTTGGTGGCGAACCACGATATAGCGTACGCGATATCGCAAGGGACGACGCGATATTGTGGCTTGTGCATATCGCATCTCATTAGCTACAAAGAATTATATTTTTGGCGACCATTTGGGACTAGATCACCAATATTGGGTGGCCTCCAGGTCTCATGACCTTAGGAAAGTCACAAGATTGAAGATGTTTTTCAAAAAGGGTTTAGGTGCTTGTTGATCTATGGCAACACCAAGGCCTAGATACCTCCAAATAGACTTAGTAGTTATAAAATGAACTAATCATGAGTATGTGTTTGCTATTGTAAATGTTGAAATGGTTGGGTTGTGTATAAAACTATAATCAACTATCATAAAAGAGATTCAACTAACTTTGTCAAAAATTGTGAGTTGTTGAAGATTTCTATTTTGTTCAATCACTTAGTTTATATGGTCGCTATAGTACACTACTTGCAACAAATAAAATTTTGCAAAAATGTTTAAGCACAATTCTACCAATCTACTACTAATTTCCCCTAGAGAGAAAATTTCACAAGAAAACTAGAAATAGAGCAAGATTCAGTGGACTTGGAAAGAGAAAGAAAAGAAAGTGGATTTGTGTGAAATCTCAAATATTTAAGAAAGATAAATTGACATGAGGAAACACTTTGTAATAAAGCTATTGCAAGTCAATCTAACTATGAATTATCCAAACCTTTTAACCTCAACAAGCAATTTCGTAAAGAAAATCTTATTATACTACCAAAAATGTTGCATAAATGACAAAGTACAAGTCTCTATTTTGGCTAGTTAATATTTGTCAAAGATTGCATTCAACAGAGCCTTCAAAAAAATTTGAAAATTTCAAGATTGAAATACCAAGGCAATACACTTTAAAATAATGAAGCTATTTTAGTTGTCTCAAAATACCAAAGATTTTCCTAGATTCTCTATCTAAAAAGGAAATTTCATTAAGACATTACTATTAAATTTCTTTTGAAGCTTTTCAACAACATAGGCTCTTCTATGGAAAATCTTAATAAGAGTTTAATATTGCACAAAAATAGAGCTATAAAAGAAACCTAGGAAAAATTCCAAAGTTAAATGCCAAACATGATACTATCTAAACCATTAGCTAAGCAACTAAAACAAAATGGGAAAAATTGAACTCAAAGATTTAAAACAAAGAAGTCGAATTAATATCTTTAGCAAGTCACTTTATAAGTAATCTTTAATTATCTTTTTGACAAGTGTAATTTGATTTTTGAAAATATTTGTTATGAAGGTCATGTATCTCTGATGTCATAGGTCTTTACACATCCTCGTTTGATGTATCATTGTTTTGAAAAGTTCACAGGTCTCGTGTCCATTGTACCATAGATCACATTGCCCTCATTCCGTGTCAACACCATTTGCCTTCATTCTATTGTTGTTTTTGCCCTACAGCCATAGATGCCCTAAAGCCCTCTACTGGTGGAGTCTCAGAATCATGCCTCTATTGTCAATGGCAGATTTTACACTTGAGTACCCATCAGCAATGACGTAGGAAGAGTTGCATTATTGTTGTCCACTCATGCTACCGGTGAATAAGCTACTCCTACAACAATGTCGTTTGTACACTTTCACTACCTTTGTGGCTATCTTCTCATTGTGCCTTGTGCCTTGTTTCATTTTCACAATAAGCCCTACATTCCATGTCTGTCTTTGGGTCCATCATGAAGCATTTTCATTCAGCTATCTAGGATGCAATTTTTAAAAGGGTTTCTGGTTTGTGTTGCCTTCAACACCCTCATGGCAACAACGGCCTTCCAAACCCTGTTTGTAGTTTGGTCATTGTAAAAGATAAAATTTTTTGCATAAATCTATAGTGATTAAAATAAAAATTTATTGTTATTTGATGCTCTAAGGTGTTGCTTGTTTTGGATTTTTTTCCTTTTCCAATTTTGCTACAATTTCTTATTGATATAATTTCATCTATTTTTTCTTTATTTTGATTCATGAATTGATTGTTAATATAGAACCTTAAGTTTTAAGAGCTTTTTCTTCTAAGTTGTAAGCCTTGCGCATAATTTTGGCCAAATACCATGCTTCTAAATATTTTCTCTTTATTTATTTTTATTTTCCTTTGATCATATTGGATTGATCTTTCCCTTAGAACCATTATCATCATCTAAGCAACCTTGCTAACTGTATTAATAATCTATCATTTATAAACAATTCTAAATGGAAGAATTTTTAATATTATCTCTATTTTTCTTTAAGGCAGGAACATCTTTAAAATGTTGGAATATCAAGCATTTGATAGGCTTGTGCAAAATTATCTAGTACAGGGAATAAAATACTTTGTGCATTTTAGTTATAGACATGAATTCTAGTATGAGATCTCATAACGTTTTCATAGGAAAAATACCAATTTTGTAACCTTTGGCTTGCCATTAAGCTTTCATTAATTTCATAATCTAAACCTTTTTTTTTTGCATTGAAATTATAGATACTTAAGCCTAAAATGTGAAACCTTGAGGATACTCCCCATTCATTTTCTCCTCAACATTGTTCATGATTTAACCATGCCTCATATTATTACCCTCAAGTAAATAATCTAACTCTTTGTGTACTAGCATTTTTTCTTCTAATCACCAATAGAAACTACATCAGGCAATTTATTCTTCATCATGATTTCTTAAATAAAACATTGCTCCATTAAATCATGTTAATGTAACAACATTTCTCACCCTTCTTTTTTTTTATATAGCCTAGCTAAGAAACATAAAATTTATTGGAAGCTTTTCTTTTTACATAGAAATAGAAATCTTTTTTGAGGAAAACTTCCATCAAACTTAAGGTTTGATGAAGTAAAAACCTTATTCCTAATAAAACTTAGGAAACTATACAACATAATCCCATACAAACTATTCTGCAGGTGGGAAAAGAAGAGTTAAGTGACTCTTTTTGGGATTCTCATATTGTGAATCCTCTCATATGTAATTTTAGTAGTGATGAATTCTTTTCTTTCCTCTTCTTGCCTATTTGAAGCCTCAACTTGGTCTTCACCTTTTTCTTTAATAATTGTATTTTCTTCTTTTGTAACCAACTCCTTAGCTGCTAAATTTTGAGGTTCTTCTCAACTAGTTGCTTCTATGTCTTGGGACATGAAAGCCTCTCCTCAAGAATCATCTTTACTAGGCTCTCCTTGATATTCAGCTTGGGTGGTGCATTCATGAAAGCTTCCCCAAACATTAAAATATATAGAAAGTCTACCAGTGAAAAATATAAACTCATCTAAAAGCCAAAGTAATAAAGGGCTTTCACTAGATGATGCATGGATGGTTGCCTTACAATAGGCTCTTAAGACATGCTCTGGGTAGCATCTCGTAACATATGGAATAAAAGGCCTTCTTATTGCCTTATCACCAAGGATCATTTTTCTACCTCACATTTAAACACTTCACTTACTTTTTCACATAAACCTTGAATTAAGAAATGATGCATTTCTAAGCAATTCTCATCTTCTTATATAGTGTAAGGTAAATTTCAAATTCCCACCAATTCTACTAACCAACTTTGCCACTTAGCCAAAATTTATTATATTTCTATCATCATACAATTGGCTAATTTCAATTCCACCTTTTGGTTGTTGAAATTAATTTACCACTATGTAGTTATCTAACCATCACTCCCACTTACCCTCATCACAAGTAGTGATTACTTGGGATAATATAAGTTTAATATTTAAACTAACACTTTAAATTAAATATTTATAAACTTATACTTTAACATATACATGTTTTATAATATTATATAGACTCATCTAAGCATATATACAGTATATGTATTTTATGGTTAAATATTACATAAGTCTACATATATACTATTTATTAAAAGTTTATTGTTTACTACTATGTATACTAAATATTATATCGTCATATACATACATACATACATACATATATATACGTTGTAGGAAATTATCCAAAATAATGTTTTATATGTAAAAAATTATACAGAAATTGCAATTCTATCCGATCTAGCATCAATAACTTGTATGTATCTTCTAATAATTGTTTCTTGATTTGAAATGGACTAGTCCATATTGTTGAAAACTTATTTGGTTTCTTCATATTCCATAATAATGCAAAATCATTAACTTAAAAAGTTCTTTTTAGAGCCTTTCTATCAAACCACCTTTTGACTTGAGAAGCATTCTTTAATAAATTATCCTTAGCTCTATTCATTTTGGCTTCTCTTTTGATGAGCAAAGTCATGAAACTTATATCTTTATTGGTTTTTTTACTATATTTTTGCACAAAATCTAAGGCCAAACTTATAATCTTGTTCATAATTATAGCGGGAAAACCATAGACTACGTTACAAGCTAATGTTCCAATAACTTGCTTAAATCTGATATGGTCAGTCTATAATCTAGACTACAACTGATCCTAGCTTCTCATCCATGGACTTCTTAATGTAGGAAATAAGTTTTTTATTTTTAGATTTAGCGAAGCCATTTTCTTAAGGATAATAATTTGAAGAAAATAGAAAAATGGATTTTTTTGATGCCCATGTTATAAATTCTTCAGATTAAAAAGTAGGTCCATTATTAGATAGCAACAGTTCAGGTAGACCAAAACAACTTAGAATTTCATCTTCCAAAAACTTAATCACATCTGATGCTAAAATTTTTCTTAGAACCTTTGCTTCAGACCATTTGGTAAAGTAATTAAGAGCTATGAGAATAAACTTATATCTAACTCTCAAAGGAGTAATTGTACTAAAAAAATATAAGCCCCATTTCTAAGATGGTCTATCCACAATTATTGGTTTTAAGGGAGCTATAGCCTTTTTTATCTTTAGTCCATGAATTTGACATTTTTAACATCTTTCAATTTTCAAACTAATATCTTGATACATATTAGGCCAATAAAAATCATAACGAAGTATATGTTGCATAGTGGACTTAGGAGATTCATAAAACAAATTAGAATGATCATAGAATTGTTCTAGAATAGGACTAACTTTGTCATTGTGAACACATTTCAACAAAACCCTTCTAAAATCCTTTCTATATAAAATTCCATATTTAACTACAAATTTATTTGCTCTTTTGAAGAAAGCTCTCTTCTAACTTGTAATTAAGTTTTTTGGAATCTTTTGTATATCAAGAAATTCTAGAATTTTATCATACCAATTTCCCTCATGAGTCTTAAGCACACAGACTTCATCTTCTCTAGCCATTAACTTGACTAATCCCATTCTTTTAATGGTTTTGCATATATCCAATGGAAATTTGAAACCTTGAAGATTTATGAGCCACTTTCCTTTTTTTAATCCAAGCTCATTTTGGGCTAAGAATTGTTTAACCACAAGCTCTATTATCATAATATGAACTAATGATCTTTCCAAGTAATATTTGAAATATTGAAGTATCTTAATAACTATGAATGCATATTTCTCTAATTCTAAATAATTAAGCTATAAACCTTTCAATTAATACCCAATAATTTGATTAGTTCATCATGTTTGAGTTAAAATGGAAGCAATTTAATTATTTGAAGCAAAATCATATAGTCATAAGTGTTCTTTTAATTTTGGTTTTACCAAGTATGGAGCTTCTTGATTGGGTTTTTTAATTTTTGCTAAAGCTCTCTCTAATTCTAGTGTTTTCTCTACTAGTACATCTTTCTTTAACATAGGCATCCAAGATTTAGCAATTTTGGTGAATCCAAGGACAAATTTCTTAACAAAATTTATCTTTCCAAAGAAATATGTAAGAGACTTTTCACGTGTAGGATGCTTGATATTCTGTACTACTTGAATTTGGGAGCTATTTATAGCAATTCCTTCTTGATAGATTACATGACCTAGTAAACTTCTAGATTTAACCCTAAAGATACATTTGTTAGGATTTAATGAAATATCATACTCATGACATTTGTTAAAAACTTGTTGAAGATGATCAATATGATCCTTCTTTCTTTTTGAAAATACTATGATATCATCTAAATAAACCATAATGAATTCACCTATTAAATGTTTAAAGGCTAAATTCATTGCTTTTTGAAAAGTAGCTCTAACATTTGACAATCCAAATGACATTATTTGGTAAGAGAAAGTTCCTCATTTGGTGATAAATGCTATTTTATGTCTATCACCCTTATCTACCATGATCTGATTATAGCCTAAAAAACCATCTAGGAAAGAATATACTTGACAACCTAACACTTTAATCAACATCTCATCGATTCTAGGAAGTGGGATTTAATTTTTTCTAAGCCTTCATTCAAATTTTTGAAATCTACATAAAGCCTAATACCACCATTCTTCTTTCTTACTAGCACAAGGTTAGTAAGCCATGTCGAATATCGAATAGGATATATGATTCGAGCTTGTAATAACTTCTTAATCTCAGCTTCCATAGTTGGCTCAAATGATAAATTGAATTTCCTTTATTTTTTTTTACTATTTTATAGTCATTTATCAAAGGAATTTAATGTGTCATCATATTTGGTCTAAAGGTTTTAAGATCATCATAAGACCAAGAAAAATTTTCCAAATTATTTTTCAAGAGTAATAATAAATTTTGCTTGAAAACTAAAACCTTTTCCTTTGTGATATTTAACATCTTTGGTATTCTAGTAGATCTAAAATTCACTACTTCATAATCTTGATCATTTAGATTCCATATATCTTTTCCAATAAGCAAATTTTTGTTAAACTTATGTTCATAATCAATCACCTTTTTGGGAATAGAATTTATCTTAAACCCTGTCGTTGTTTCCAAGTATGATTTGACTTTTAAATTTTTGTTTATTTCTCAAGAATCTAAGCAATTGATCATGATCTTCGAATACTTGTAAATGCTTTATGCTATTTGGTACTAATGGCTGATTTTCTTTCTCAATCTTGACTCCTTTATAACCTTCAATTTTTTTACATCTAATGTTGATGCTACTTTTGCTAAATCATCTACTATATAATTTTCCTCTCTAGGCATATGTTCTATTTGATAGTGATGAAATTGATCCAGCATTTTGCACATAAGCTATTTATAAGGTTGTAAGAATGAGCTTTGTACTAAAAAATTACCTTTAATATATTCACAAACTAATCTTGAGTCTTCTTTTATGATGATTATCTTTATTCCTTTCTTCAATGTTGTTTTAATTCCAATACTCAGAGCTTCATATTCACCCTTGTTATTAGTACAAAGGAAAGATAGATGAATTACTTTGAATATTTTTGTGGAATAATATTTTACTAGAACTACTCCAACTCATGCACCTTTCGAGTTACAAGAACCATCAAAGTATAGTTCCCATTTTCTCTCAGTTTGTGATTCTTCTTTCTCCAAATTATCAAATTCTTGAAGTGTGAAAATTCTAGTTTCAAAAGCTCTTATTTCAATGACTTTATTCTTGTCATTCAAAGTAATGTTTTCATTCATTAAAGGTTCACTATATATGCATGTTTAAGTTGGCTTTGATTTCTAGGTAGAGACATATAAGAATAATATGTTGATATATACCTAGAGAAATTCTTACTCCAACTTCTACTCAATAAAAGACTATGTGAATCTGGTATGTCTGCCACTTGAATAGTTACTCTACTTTTCATATGGGGTTCAAAAGCAATTTCCAATAAAACATTAGGTAACTATCCCATAATCTTCACTCTACTTTTGTCCACTTAAACAATCTTTTTATTTGATCTTTCAAGAATTAAACCAAGTTTTTTTCATATAGATAACAGTATGATAGTAGATGTAGCTCCAAAATCAACTAGACAGTTATGAAGATATTTATCCTTTAACTTCATTTTTGAAAGAAAAGGAGGAGCTTCTTTATCAAGAGTACAATCATAGCTAGTTTTTGATATCTTATCAAAGTTGGATACATAGCTTAACTATGATTCTCCAACTCTTCTTTTATGTTTAATAAAATCTAAATCTTTTCTTTGTTGATCTCTCATCTGTAGTAATTGATATATGCTAATATTTTCCTTGACATGTTTAAGATCTTTAATAAAATCATATTCTCCATCTCCATAAAAGCCTAGTTTCTTCATCCATTTATTAAAAGGTTAATTTTGAGTACTTTGCTCTACTTGATATTCTTTACTTTTATTTTTCTCTCTTCTACTTGGTTCAAAAACCCTTCTCTTAGTAGATGGATCAAAAATAACATTTGGAGGCCTAGAAGTAGTTAATCTTTCTTTTGATCATAGATTATATCCATTTTCCTCATTATTATTACACTCTTCATTTGATGATATATCTTATTTAGAACTTGATAGAGAAGAAGTATCACTATGTCCATTGTTAGAAGATTTACTTGCATAATGGACACTAGATAGTTCATTATTAGATTCAATATCAAGAAAGTTTGACATAATAACATCACTCTCATCCTCATATTCTACTAACTTAGTATCTTGATGTTTATGTTTTCTATTTTTCTTTTCTTTCTTGATTTCAACTTTTGCCAAAAAATTCTCTAATTTTACTACTATGTTGAACAAGTCTTTCATTAACTGTCATTTTTCAAGTTCTTTTCTTTTAGATTTTTTCTCTCCCTTCACACAAGATGGTACTAGTAATGCTTTAAGTTGATCAAAATCTTACACATGAATCATCATTTTCTTTTTTCTTTTTTGAGTTGTAATAATCTCTTCATGATTAAAGTTCAATTATTTTTCTAACTATATAGCTTCACTAAAGTAATCATTCAATGTTAGCAAGTTAGGAGTTATTCTCAACCAAATTGAAATATTGGGATTCACAACTTTTAAGATAACTATCTCTAAGAACTTCATTTGATGATCTATATTATCTTTAAAAGATCCCACACATTCTTTGAAACTTAATATTAAAATCTCTAATAGACTCCTTAACTCCTTACTTACTTGTACTAACCCATTATATAGTTGTTTTTGATCCAATTAATTGTCAAACTAAGCCAAGAAAATATTTTTCATATCATCCCAACTTGTGATTCTATCGCTTGACAAGTTTGAATACTAAATTTGAGCTATATCCTTTAAATATTCTACAAACAACCTAGAAGCCTAATATTGATGTTGAATATTTGTGTGAGCTAAAGCTAACTCAAATAAGTAGATGTATTCTTCAGCTAAGTAAGCTTTTCCAAGAATAAAAGGATCAGGAAAATATTTATAAATTTCCTTAGGAATATTGTTGTAGTTTTGAAATCCTAATGGTGTAACTCTTTGCCAAGGATTTTCCATCCTAATAGAATTCCTTTTGATCATTGAACTCTTATACTTTTTTGCCCTTCTTTTATAGACTAATAAACTAGATGGAAGAGGTCATCTTCTTATTCTTCTATTCTTTACTCCACTACTTGTTCCAAACTCAAAAACCATTTTCTGTTCTTCTTTTGATGAATAATCAGCCTTATAATCAAGAATTTATTTAGAACTTTTGAAATATTTCAAACTATCAATCTATTCGGTCATGAACTAAAAATAGTATCTAATTTGTAAGTGTTACTAGCAACAAAGGACTATTCATGTGCTAGGACTATTAGGCTTATGAACTTAGAGGACAAATTTTCAAGCCCTCCTTCTAGCACCAAAATAACTATTAGTGATCATTTGAGACCAGACAACCAACGTTAGGTGGCCGTTGAATCACATGACCTTAGGAAAGTCAAAAGATCGGAGGTGTTCTTCAAATAGGGTTTAAGTGCTTACTGGTCTCTAGCAACACGAAGGCCTAGATATCTCTAAATAGACTTAGTAGTTATAAAATGAACTAATCATAAGTATGTGTTTCCTATTGCGAATGTTGAAATGGTTGGGTTGTGTATAAAACTATAATTGGCTATCATAAAAAATATTTGACTAACTTTGTCAAATACTATGAGTAATTGAAGATTCCTATCTTTTTTAATCACTTAGTCTATATGGTCGCTATAGTATGCTACTTACAACAAATAAAATTTTGCAAAAATGTTAGAGTATAATTTTGCCAATCTATTCCTAATTTTACCAAGAGAGAAAATTCCACAAGAAAACTAAAAATAGAGTAAGATTCAATGGATTTAGAAAGAGAAAGAAAAGAAAGTAAATTTGTGTGAAATCTTAAATATTTAAGCAAGATAAATTGACATGAGAAAAGACTTTGCAATAAAGTTGTTTCAATTCAATCTAACTACGAATTGTCTAAATCTCTTAAGCTCAATAAGAAAGTTCATAAAGAAAATCTCATTATACTACCAAAAATGTTGCGTAAACAACAAAATACGACTCTGTATTTTGGCTAGTTAATAGTTGTCAAAGATTGCATTCAACAGAGCCTTAAAAAAAATTGACAATTTCAATATTGATATACCAAGGCAATACACTGTAAACAATGAAGCTATTTCAGTCGTCTTAAAATACCAAATATTTTCATAGATTCTCTATGCTCAAAAAGGTCATTTTGTTAAGAAATTACTATTAAATTACTCTTGAGGCTTTTTAATAACAAAAGCTCTTATATGGAAAATCTTAATAGGAGTATAATATTACGCAAAAAAAAACTATAAAAGAAACCTAGGAAAAATCCCAAAGTTAAATGCCAAGCACGATACTATCTAAACCATTAGCTAAGTAACTAAAAAAAAATGGAAAGAAATGAACTCATAAGGTTAAAAAAAAGCAACCAAATTAATGTCTTTAACAAGTCATCTTACAAGTAATCTTCAATTTTCTTTTTTCAAAATCTCCTCCCTTTTAATTTTCCTCCTTGAAGGTCCTTTTATAGTGACCTTGGGAAGGTTACAATAATCATGAAACATTAGGAGTATTACAAATATCTAGGAATATAAATGTATAACTACCTTAGAAGTTATAACTTTCATAGGAAGTTATTAATTTAAGCTATGGTTGCCAAGTGTTTCGTTAGTAACAAATATCATAAGAAGTTATAAAAATTAGAGAAAAACATGCCATAGTTGGCAAGTGTCTCATCACAAATATTAAGGAGAGATAATTGTCTATGGAAAATCTCAATTTTTCAAAAATTAAATTTACTATATATTTATAAATCCTTTCTTTCTCCTTAAACCCTACCCTTCTTTTTATATTTATAAGTTTGGAAAATGTAATTTAATTTTTGAAAATATTTGTTATGAAGGTTGTGTATCTTTGATGCCATAGGTCTTTACACATTCACGTTTGATGTATCATCATTTTGAAAAGTTCATAGGTCTCATGTCCATTGTATCATGGACCAAATTTCCTTTATTCAAAGTTAAGAGGTGGTTCTACCATTTGCCTTCATTTTGTTGCCATTCCATGTTATAGCCATAGATGCCCTAAAGCCCTCTACCATTGAAGTCTCAAAACGATGCCTTTGTTGTCAATGGAATATTTCATGCTTGAGTGTTCATTGATAACAGGGTAGGAAGAGTTGCATTATTGCTATCTATTCATGCCACTAGTGAATAAGCTACTCCTACAATGGCACCATTTGTACACTTTCACCACCTTTGAGGCTATCTTTCTACTATGTCTTGTGCCTTGTTTCATTTTCATAATAGGCCTTACATTCCACATTTGTCTTTGGGTTCGTCATGAAGCATTTTAATTCATTCATTTAGGATGTAAGTTTTAAAATGTTTTCTAGTCTATGCCACCTTCAACACCCTCATGGCAGTAGCAGCCTTTCAAACCCTAGTTGTGGTTTGGTCACCATAAGAGATTAAATGATCTACATGAATTCATAGTGATTAAAATGGAAATCTATTATTATTTGATGCCCTAAGGTGTTTCTTGTCTTGGATTTTTCTTCCTCTTTTGATTTTGCTGTGATTTCTTGTTGATACAATTCCATCTATTTTTCCTTTATTTTGATCTATGAATCGATTGTTAACACAAAACATTAAGTTTTTAGAGCTTTTTCTTCCAAGATGCAAGGCCTTTGCATAATTTTAGCTAAATACTAGGCTTCTAAATATTTTATCTTTATTTGTTTTATTTTCCTTTGATCATATTGGATTGATCTTTTCCTCAAAATTTTTATAATCATCTAAGCAACCTTCTTAACTATTATAATAATCTATCATTTATAAAAAATTCTAAAGGAAAGAATTTTTAACATTATCTCTATTTTTTTAAGGTAATAACATCTTTAAAATTCTAAAATTCCAAACACTTGATAGGCTTGTGTAGAACCATATAGTATAGGAAATAAAATACTTTGTACATTCCAGTTATAGACATGAATTCTAGTATGAGATCTCATAATGTTTTCATAGGAAAAATATCAATTTTTCAACCTTTGGTTTGCCATTAAGCTTTCATTAATTCCATAATCTAGTCCCTTTTTTTCTACCTTGAAAGTATAGATACTTAAGCCTGAAATGTGAAACCTTGAGGATACTCCCCATTCATTTTCTCCTCAACACTATTCATGATTTAATGATGCCTCATATTTTACCCTCAAGCAAATAATCTAACTCTTTGTGTACTAGCAGTTTTTCTTCTAAGCACCAATAGAAACTACATTGGGCAATTTAGTCTTCATCATGATTTTTTAAAATAAAACACTACTCCATTAAATGGTGTTAATGTGACAACATATATATTCATATAAAATTAATTGAAGTACTCTCCTTTACTCAAAAATTCATAAAAATAACAAGCGCATCATACAAATCAAATAGAATGAACTGCTACTCTTCATTAACTTCACAAGGAACAAATGTACATCATGGAGTGAAAATTTATGGAATAGATAGAGTGGACTCCATCACTATGACAAGATATGACTTGAAGATAATTAGGGATTCTTTAGTTTCATGTGAAACTTTTAGAATATGAAGGGGAACAAGCATGGAATCAAATGCTAATTTAGCAATGGAAGAAGGAAGCACTTTAGCTTTTAGTACATCTTCTATGGATAGGATTGTTTTTATGTTGCTACTTCATCAATGCCTTGCATGCTTCCATTTCCTTTCATATATCTTCCAATTTCATCTTGCAAGCCTTCATTACTTCATCTTTGGAGATAAGCTACTGGTTGTATGTCCATATTGTTGAATTGGTAGCATACATCCTTTGCTTAGCTTCTTGGATGTTGAACAAAAGTGTCAAGTGCTCTATCACTAATTCTTGATTATTTGTATGAATATTTTTAAGTACTTACTTCATCTTACAAGATTTTTTCTTTAATTTTGCCTTCTCCTGTAAGTATTGTTCCTAAATCTTTGTAATTTAATTTTCCTTCCCCTTCATACATAGAGCTATATAACTAGGTCCTTAATCCAATAGCTATAATTTAGGCTTGATATATGCTTTGTACTATTTTACTATTTGAGCAATCTTCTAGAAATATAATTTCATTTTTTAATATTTACTAATTTGAGTTTATAATACAATTTCCCACTCTTCTTTCTCCTTTTCTATTAATGATAAATTCTTGATAGCTACTAAAATTTCATTATCTTTGTTATTTGCTACTTATCTAAATGCTATGTAATAAATCATAGATTCAACATAAAGATATTATGTACCTTTTACAAGTTCATGATAATTCAGTGTATTTCTCTAGTGTACAACCATTACTGAACTCCTTTCTTGATTTCTACATCTACATCCTTACTTTAATCTTGAATCAATTCTTTCTAAAATTTCTTATTATTGTTTCATTAATACAAATAGGAACCTTAGACACTAGTAGTTATTAAGTCAACATAGAACCTTAGACTATGTGATGCTTTAGACATGTTTATCAATTGGTGATTACCAACGAAAGTAGTAGCATCTAGGACTAGAAAGCCTATACACAACATAATATCTATAGTATTAGTGTAGTTAGGAGGAGGGATAGAAAGGAATTATTCACCTATGACTTCTTCTTATATGATGTATACTTTTGCATAACTGACAAGTTCCTAGGCTTCTTTGTAGCACCCTCGTCTTCAGAAGTAAGTATCAAGTTGCACTTATTTGATCTACAATTTAACACCCTAATGCTGCTCGATTATTGACTAGATTGTTCCTTCAGGATTATGATTGAGATTTCTTTATATATTATTTGATTATTATTGGTCAAGTTTGTAACCTCACTTTCTTCTTGAAGAATAAGAATTAGTATGCATCTAGATAACTAAGTAGGAACTTTGTTGTAAAATCTTTTTGTTAGTAGTGTAAGAAGTTCTTCAAATTCAAATTTGCTACTTGTGCCCTCTTTCACCTTCATAAGTGCATAATAGAAATTATGCACTATGATTCTTGCCCAAGAATATGTCAAATCCCAAGCTTGAATATAATGCAAGGTCTTAATGGTACCCCCACTAGAATAATGTATGATGATTGGACCAATCTATCCATGCCTTGTAGATTCTACACATAGAATAAACAGGTTATGCCAATAGGTTTGTATTTATCCAAGGTTGTGACCTACATTCTTGTAGGGCTTTCCTAGAAACAAACACAAGCATTAGGGCTACATGATTAATAGAGTAAGTATCCATAATATACATATAAATATTCTTATCATTAGCAATTAAATGAATGACTTATTTAAAGATTATCACATGAGGAAACCTACCTTAATAGAAAATTTTCATTACTTTGTCAAAATACATATGTAACAACTGGTTTATTTCATCATCAGTGATGAGCGGTGAGGCACCCCTACACCCAACCATACAAATCACAAGTGTTAATGCATTATCTAGTCAAATTCCATAGATGGGACTAGTTATGACATCTAGATCACAATGCCTTAATTGCAGTTTCTTGTCTTCCCACTTGGACTAGTGGTAGCTTTGTCATGTATGGTTTAGTCCAAAGTGAGTCATATGATTTTTATTATTTTATATTTTATTATTTTACAATTAATACTAGTTTGAAACTCAATTTGTAATCAATGAAACTAATCTAATTGCTAATTAATAATCAACTACCCTAACATAAGTATCTGATCCCACTTCTCGTGCACATCCTAAACACATATAACACTACTGGGTTTCAAACGTTAAATATTGCTAGGATTACCAAGAGTCATATGCATGCTCGAAGTGATCATACTTATGTGCTTAATTAA
Organism: Gnetum montanum; assembly: GCA_015680685.1. NCBI lineage: Eukaryota > Viridiplantae > Streptophyta > Gnetopsida > Gnetales > Gnetaceae > Gnetum > Gnetum montanum. Next base: position 36,018 of record MNCI01028536.1, on the reverse strand, counting down.
TTAACATGAATGAAAATGTAAATATTAACTAAGTACATGAAAAGTAAATTGCATGGAAAGTAAATCTAATCTAAGTCAAAGTGCTACAATGAATAAGAATCAATCTCAATCTTATTATTGTTCATGAAATATGTCCAGGTACATTGCCAATCGAATAAGACTTCATACAACTAACTTAGATCCACTCTATGGGAACTCAATGACTGTTCTCTAAGATTACAAAATAAAGTTGCAAGAATTTGGCTACTCTATTAACAAAACTATGAAAAACTTATGCAAAACTGACTCAAAATAGGAGTCCAATCACTATATTTATATGCTAGAGTATATACCTCAACATCGGGTACCTGATGTTAGAGTATATACTCCAACATCGGATACCCAACGTCAAAGTAGATAGTAAACAAAAATTCATTAAATGTTAAGGATTTGATGTCATGGCCAAGCAAATCATGACTCATCATACCCCCACGACTGAATGAAAACTTGTCCTTTAGTTAAACAAAATGAGGAACAAGTTTCTTATAAAATATTGGGAAGGTATGAGATTATTGATTGATATGCAAACTATTGACTAACTTTGAGTGCCACATTATAGAATATTATTCAAGTGGATGCATACAAAATAACAAAGTGATAAAAAGATTGGACAGACATTGAAGATTATAAAATTTGTAGAGGTCCTTAAAAATTTACTGAAGATGATTCTTTTTATTGTTACTAGTGACACTAAACTTTTAATGTTGATTATTATGTCAGTGCTTCTTTGGTTATGCATAACATTCTTGAAGGGTGGACTAAAATTTCTTCTCATTGCCCCATGGATCTAGCAAACATGTGAAGCTTGACCTGCTATTATGTATGTGCTATGATGTCTCCATGGTCATATCATCCATTGTCCCTCTCTTGGCTTTGTTTTCATGCCTAACAAAAGATGTTCTTTCTTAGATGTTTCTATTAGCATTACCTACAATCACCTACAATCACCAAAGGATCAACATTAGTTGTGGTAAATTTTCCTAGTTAACCCTTGTCAGATCCCTTAGTTTTCATTTAAGCACAAGGTGATTACAGCATACTTTGTCCAAGGCTATGAGGTAACTAAAATCATTAAGTTGTTCACATTATTGATCAATTATTATTAGTTATCATGATGTTCGAAGATAGGATGTTAGAAAAATTTCAAAAAGTTTAAAGTAGGCATCCCTAGTCCCCATGACCAATAAGCGTAACTCCAGAAGCACATAGGTTTTTGAATAATTGAAACCAAAGGTCTAATTTAGAAGATGGCCAACAAATATTAATGGATATGGAAATAGAAAAGTAGGAAAAATTAATGAAAATATGAGAAGTAGTTCCTGAATCATGGATAAATTTAGAGAAACCATCATTGATGTTCTGGAAGATTTAAAGGTTAATTCAAAGCCATGATCAACAAAACTTATGCAAGTGGCTCCTCCCCAAAGCAGGCTTTTTCCATAATTCCCTTACATAACCACTTCTGTAGATGTCCATGGAGTCCTAAGAAGTTAAATGTAGACTTTTGCATCACGACTTAGCAATTTTATTAATAAAAACATAAAATACATTCATAAAACATAAAGAGAATGACTCAAGAAAAGAGAAAAATATAAAGAAAAAAATATTAAGAACTAGAAAACATATGAAGAATCAGAAAATTCTAGAACTAATAAGAAAATTAGTTACTTCCATACATCTTTGAGATAGTTTTATATTCTTATTTTCAAGCCACTGGGTGTCTTTTGGTTTAGTGGCTACTATGTAGATTGGCTTTTTTTCACACTTGCCCTTGAACTTTATGGTGGGTTGGTATAGGGGTTATGTTAATATTTTGAACTTCTAGCCCATAACTACATCCTTTATCGTTATTGATGATGTGTGGATTCTTCTATCTCTCCACAATGATAGGTTTATAATTTATGTCTTATGTTGAAGTGGTGATGGTTTTTAGCTTTTGCATATAATTAGGAGATATCATGTTTGTGAAGAAGGTAGTTGCATTAAATTGGCCTTGTGCTATTTCAGGTGATGTAGTAGGTACATGAGTGTTTTGCTTCAACTTACAGTCTTTCCTTCAAAAGGGATGTTTTTGAGTCTTTGGTTGAGATCTACTAGCATGATTGTTTACATGTATGTTCATAGCACAAGTGGCATCCTCTCATTGATGTTGTGATGCTAAACCTTCCTATGTTGTTGGAGATAACATATGGTGGAGGTGAGTATGAGAATATTGAGGATATGATGTAGGGTGAGAGGTGTGAGGTGGTGATCTCGTATAAGATGTTGCAGAATAATGATATTTGGGAGAGTAGTAGTAGTAATTTGAGGTATCAGAAGTAGAAATAGTTGGCGAAACATGGTGTTGAACATAATATTCGTGTGGGTTCAGTTGGTAGGAAGGATATGGCTAGTTTGGTGGTGACCTCCCCCATAGCTATGGTTGTTGCCACTAGAGTTGATGTCAATGTTGAGGCTGATAATAAGTTTCCCTAGGATAGTACAGTTGGTTTTGGGGTTGTCTAAAATTATTATATGAAAGATTAAATCTCTTGGGCATGTACTTCTATACAAACTTTGGACTTAATACACCAACCCAATACTCTTGTAGATGCAACAAGACCAGGCAATGGCCCTTTGGATGGTCATATAGGCAAATTTCACATCCACCATCCTCTTTAGTGGTTGAGTCTATAGGATCTTCTTCTACGACCAGTTCTCCTTCTTGCCAAAAAGTGTTCCTAGCTATTTCTTGATTCTTTTTCCTCCTTTTGTTGTGATCACTAATTTATTTTGCACTACTCACTCCTCCATTATTTCTCTACAAGTTTTACCTTTCTCATTCATTGATTTTGACATCTTATCCAACTTTTCTTTAATCTCAATGATAAAATTTTGTATTGGCAAGGTCCATTGTAAAATCAACATATTGAGAGTTGCCTCTTTTTCCTTATCATAGATATGGACACTTTTCTTTTGTAGAGATGGGTCCCAATTATTTTCCTCTACATAGCTCTCCTTCTTCTTTCACCACACATTTGATTAACTCTTTAATCTGATGGGTTCATAGCTCATATAATTGACCTGGATCATACATCCCAAGGGTCTCCCTTGTCTCATTATGAAGCCCATCTATGATGTGAAAAAGATGCCTTTCCTCAGAGAAACCATGGCTTGGGCATCTTAGTAGCGAATAGTATCTATCCAAGGCCACATCCAAGGGTTCATGATTTTCTTGCTTTCACTCTTGGATTTGTCTCCTTAGGTTGAACACCCTCACATAGGTTTGGTATTTTTCATTAAAAAGTTTCAATATTGTGGACCATAGTGAATGGGACCTAGTTCAAACGATCAATACCACACTTCAGCTTCATTGATTAGTATCCTAGAAAAGAGCTTAAGCTTTTTCCATCCACTTTCAATGTTGTATAAGGCATAAGCATCATGAAAGGCTTGTAGATGATGTTGTGGATCCGAATCGTATCCTCCCACAAATTTAGGGATATCGTTTATATCAAGCCTAGGTAAGTGATTGTCTCTACGATACCTGTGATGTATCTTAACTACCTCTGTGATCTCCATTAGGTTCTTAATGGCCAAAAAGGATTCATTGTCATTAGACATGTTGTGATGAAAATTTATATTTCTCTTTTTTTGATTGTGATGATCTTGTCTATGCTACATAGGATTTTTCCCTTGTGTCTGATTTCTATCTTTATCTTGACCTTGTAGTGGAGCTCTATCTCTATACCTATGTTCATCTTCATTAGAACTAGACATTGAAGAAGAAATGGAAGATGAGGAATTGGGTGAATCACCATGGCTTCTATAGTTCTCCCCATGGTCCGTTGATTTTCTTTTCTAAGTTTAGAGGAGGTCCTAAGCCTTGAAGCCCTCCTTGTTCTAGGACTTTCTCCATCTCCTCTAGGATTATCTGCACTAGTTGAACGTAGTCTTTGGGTGTAGTATGGGTCTAAATGAGCATAGGAAACACTTTTTTAAGGTTGTTCACTTCAATTTTCTTTAGTATATACCCGATCATTGCTAGTGGTAGCTTTGTCACGTATGATTTAGTCCAGAGTAAGGCATATGATTTTTATGATTTTATATTTTATTATTCTACAATTAACAATAGGTTGAAACTCAATTTGTAATCAATTCAACTAATCTAATTGCTAATTAATAATCAACTACCCTAACATAAGTATCGAATCCCACTTCCCGTGCACATCTTGAACACATATAACATTGTTGGGTTCCAAACGTTAAGCATTGCTAGGATTACCAAGAGTCATACGCATGCTCGAAGCAATTGTATTTATGTGCTTAATTAATTAACATGCATGAAAAACTAAATATTAACTAAGTACATGAAAAGTAAATTACATGGAAAGTAAATCTAATAGTACTGCGATAAATAAGAATTAATCTCAATCTTATTGTTGTTCATGGAATATGTCTAGGTACATTGCTAGTCGAATAAGACTTCGTACAACTAACTCAGATCCACTCTGTGGGCACTCACTAACTATTCTCTAAGATTAGGAAATAAAGCTACAAGAATTTGGGTACTCTATTAACAAAACTATGAAAAACTAATGCAAAACTAACTCAAAATGGAAGCCCAAGTGCTATATTTATAGGCCAGAGTATATACCCCAACATTGGATACTTGATGTCATGGCCAGGCCTTGATGTTGCTTACCCAACATCGAAGTAGACAAAAAACAATGATTCATCAAATGTCAAGGCTCTGATGTCAAGGCCAGGCAAATCATGGCTCATCAATCAACCATTAGTTTTAAAGTAGAAAGCTAAAATTATGTAGATTCACCCATGCCAACTATCTTCAATTTATCAAACACTTATGATTCAACCCTTTATTATAGAAAATATGAATTGTAAGAAATTTCATGATCAACTCAAGTTTTTCTCAAATAGGAGTAATATGCAACATGATGCAGTCTCCCTTGCTAACAAAAATGGCATCATAGTTTATCATCTTATTCAAATTCATCTTGTTCTCAATACAGATGTTTGAAAAATTAGTGTGAATGGATGCAAAGATCTTACAAATAAAAGTCTTCAATGGAATGCATTGAAAATCCTTACTATGAGTATGCTCAAATCCTTGCTCTAAAATTGTTCCACTCTTCTTAATTGTGAATTTGGAAATTTTTTGACTTCATTTTGATCATTTATGATAACTTGCATTGTTGATAGTACATTTAATGCTTATGGTAGTGATCATTTGTAGTACAAGAAAAGGATTATGAAAATATTCCCTTTTATTTATTTCTTTCTTTTATGTTACATGGTCATACAAAGTTTAAATTAAGTCTTATAATAACTTAATCTATTTCTTTCATACATTATGAAGGATGGGCTTAGAATCATGTAATTTTGGGTAATAGGGCTGATGAATCATTCAACAAGTTATGTTGACAGGCATGTATCAACACAGCCTCATCAACATAGATGCATTGACACAATGTCTAGTCTTACCTATATAAATTCACATATCCACTACATTTATGGTACATTAAGTCAATAGAGTAGCCAAGTTCTTGCAGTTTTCTTCCATTAGATTTAAAATATTTTTTGAGTGCCTATAGTAGGAATTTAAGGATTGTATGGATCCTTATTTGAACATCAATGTACTTGAAGACTTTGATGTACAAACAATAAAGATGAGATTCTTGGAATTCCTTGCAACACTTAAGAAGAGTTTAATGTTTTCATTCATGCACTTTATTACTTATGCATTTTACATTCATGTATGTAGTTAATTAATACATTTAATAATAATAATAATACATAAGTATGACTACCTTGAACATACCATTAACGCATGGTAATCCCAATGATGCTGTTGCTTCATCCACCTAGTATCCTAACACTTGGTAACCCAGTAGTGTTTACAAGTTTAGGATGTGCACGAAAGGTGGACCTAGATGCTTATGTTAGGGTAGTTAGAGTAAGGTGTTAGATATTTGATTAGTTAATTTACAATCAATTACTTTTTTTTTACACTTACATTAAATCAAATAAAATCTAACATATACATAAAAAGCATTTTCCTTGGCTTACACAAGTAAATCCAAGAAGATAACAATCACATCTCTAAGTCACTATCTTTGTCCATAGGTGAATTTAGGGGCTAAGTCCATGGAATTTGACTAGATCACTAATGTAACACCTGTGATTCATATGGTTGGGTGTAGGAACTACTTGTTGCTCATCATTAGAGCCATTTTTAGGGATTTAGTCTAACTAAGTATGTTACATAGGAAAGATAGTAAAATCATGTAAGGATGTTGTAAAAGATAATTAATGCTAAACCATTAAGATACATAATAATAATAAATGCACACTATTTTTGAATAATCACTTATATGACTTATTCTCATAGGTAAGATTCTCCATCACCATTCCCAAGTGAATCCAATCAAAGGTAAGAGAGCCTATAAATTCACATGCCTCAACAATCCTAGGTTGTCTACACCCATCTAGATCCTTATACTCTAGACTTCACCTTCATCTTGCATCAAGACAAGTAGCTATGATGGAGAAATATGATAGGCAACATCGTGTTGCCTCCTGATCAATCTATTCCCATGACACTGTTGAAAAATCTCATCAAGTTTAGCATTTTTGAACTTAATGTTGAGTATAAGGTTCAAGATCACCTCTATCGGGATTATCATCTCACATAGGGCCAATGAAAGAATGATCGGAAAATGGAAGCTTGATATGAGGCTTCAAAGGGGAAGAGGGTTCCTATCCACTTGTTCTTTCAAACACACAAGGAAGATGAGAACTTCTTTTCGAATGCCTTCCAATACATAGATTTCCCTCCTCTCTTTGATGGGAAGACCCTTAACCAATGGTTGAAATAAACTATGGACAACCTTCATGATGGGAAGAATGGATCTCAAGACTAGGGGATCTAAAAAGATGGTAACCATAGCCATTCGCCTATGGGTAGTGACAAGGACAAGCACTAGGAGAGAGATAGACATGGTGACTGGGGTAGGGACTAAAGAAGAGGAGGTAGTAGGCATTATTCTAGTGCTCATTCTCCTTTCTCTTTTCCTTCATCATCATCCTTATCATCTTCTTCCTCCAACTTTGACAAGAGAAGTAGAGGATGAGGCCATGGAAAGAGTAACAAAAATCATGATGGAGATGAATGGTGAGATAGGAATGAACATAGATCCTACTGGACAACAAGGATCAAGGGCATGAATAACAGTAAGGGGATGAACATTACAGAGAATGAAAGCATAGTAGGACTCATCATAGGCATGATGGCCATGATAGGGATCACAGAGATTGCTATGACTATGATGATCCTCTACTAGCTAGAAGAAATATGTTGAATATTTCATAGGTTGTTAGAATTTCCACTAGGCACTTGAAGAATAGTCACATTAAATGGCTAGATATGAACAATATCCCTAAGTTTGAGGAGGGATATAATTCATATTTACAAAATCATTTACAAGCCTTCCATGATGTCAATGCCTTGCAAAATGTGGAGAACGAATGGCAAAAGTTGGAACTATTCCCAAGAACACTCATAAATGAAGCAAAAAGCTAGTACCAGTCCTTAGAATAAAAATATATTTAGCGATGGAGTAGGATGCTAGAGTTGTTCAATGAAAAATACCAAACATCCTCCAGAGTCTTAAATCTAAAGAGGCAAACCCAAGAATGGAAACAAGGCCCTCATGAGTCCTTGGATGTAACCATGGATAGGTACTACTCGTTGTTGCATCGATGCCTAGGCCATAGATACTCTCAATGGGATCAGCTATGTCATATCATAGATAGACTCAGAACTAAAACAAGGAGAACCCTTAGGATCGATGCCCAAAAAAACTTTCTAAGCTAAGGATCCATCAGATTCAAAGTCTCATTGAGAAAGTGGCCAAAGAGGAAGGAAAGTTGGAAAAATAAGAAAGTGTAGAAGAATACAACAAAGACCCCTTCATCTACAAGAGGGAGGTTCATTTCTATGAAAATGAGAAGACATCACTTGATGAGCTGGTGCAAAGGAAAACCTTACTGGTCTAAAAATCTATTACTAAAATATTGGATAAGGTTGATAAGATGTGAGACTCATTGGATAAGAAGTTCCAAACTACTTTAAATATTACAGAGGAATGTAGAGATCAAGGAGGTAGTGGCCATGAAAGAAGGAAAAAGAAGGATGCTGAACAGGAATATTGCAAAGATAAGGGCAAAGCTATGATAGTTGAGGAGTTTGCAAATTTAGAATCTAATAATTATTGGTATGACATCTATCAATATGAACATCCCAAGGGATGTGCCTTATATAATCACACTTACAAGCATTTGGGATGTATGCTTTAAATCCTAGATTGGCAAAATAGTAAGCACCCAAGAGGTTGCCTTATCCACAAGGCAACTATGGAAGCAATTCCACCAACAAGCTTACAATCTGAGTGGAGCACTGCTTCAACATCAAAAATTGTACCAATAGTGGTAGCATCTACACTCATGGGGGAAGCCACCTCCAAGGCAGTAGTACCCTTATCGCCAAGTTGATCATTATGGGTACTAGATTCAGCAGCTGATCTCTCCACGTGACTCTTCTAGTCATGCTTCCTTTCTATATGACTACTATCCTTCAAAGTACTACAATGTGCTTTCATCAAGAGGTGAGTCTCCATTTCTTTTCTATCCTACCCAAATTCTATCCACTCCTACACCACCATCATCAACTCCTCTACCACCTCCTCCATTCATGTAAGGTGAAATACCTACCCAACCACAACAAAGAAATGCTACAAGGGTAGTATACTTGTAGTTGGCTTCTTAGATGAATGGTCCTAAATCCAAGCCTTACAAGAGGCCATTATTTAGAACGAATAGCCCCATGAATCCCTTTCAACCTCTGAAAGTCCCATCGAGTAGCCTTCAAATGAAAGTTCTCTCTAATTACACACTCTCATGTTGATCCATGCGGTCATGAATTGGATCAAGGCTAACCATCTTTCCAAGAAGAGATCTAATCTTGGAAGTCCTATTATATACTTGTAGATCACTAAAAATGAACTGTGCAAGGCTCTTTTGGATTCTAGTTCTAAAGTTAACTTAATTTCTCAAGAGATGTACAAAGCTTGGAATATGCCTTCATTGAAAAAGAGAAACATCATACTAGAGCTAGTAGACCAATCCATCACTATTCCTTTGGGATTAGTGGAAGACATTGTGACCACCATTTATGGGTGGTCTTCTCTTGTCAATTTTCCTAGTGAACCATGTGAAGAATTGTAAAGGGGACTTCCCTATCATTACGGGAAGAGCATGACTAAGCACTATTAATGCAAGGTTGGTGATTCAAGACCTTTTCTTAGATATTTCTAAGGAAAATAAATTTTGTGAGATCAAGAAAAAGAGAGTTTCATGCATTGTATGTAGTGACATAGGGTGACATTACGTGCAAAGACTCTAGATCATCAAAAGCACATCACTTCAAGCATGCAATTAATGTACAAAGATAATAGAAATTCAAAGATGCCTATATGTAGCAACCACTACATAGGAGGATACCCAGTGATTGAAAATAGATAATCAAGCTAGATCAATAATATGAATGGGACTAGCTAAGAGCCTTGCTAGCTCATATGTTGAAAGCATGGACAAGTTGGAGTAGCTACATTGCCAACTCTCTAATGTGAAAAGTGAAATCGATTGAGAAGAGTTGGATATTCCTAAAAATTTTAAGCAAGAGCCCTTTGAGTTGAAGGATCTACCAGCAGAAATGAAATATGCATTTTTAAACAATCATAAGCTAGTAAGTATCAATGTCATACTTGATCCTACACAGAAGAAGAAATTGTTAAAAGTTGTGAACAAATGGCCAACAACCTTCACCTAGTTATATCATGAGATAAACAGAATTGATCCTAGCATATACCAACATAGAATCTATATAGACTTCTCTATCAAATCAAAGATGTAGCTACAAAGATGCTTAAACACAAAACCCAAGAAAATCATCAAATAGGAGATTAAAAAACTCCTGAAGGCTAGTATAATGTCTCATCAATTATTAAGGATGGAAACAACTATAAAAAATATAATTAACATTCCAATGAAGAAGGGGTGCCTCATTATGAGGAGTTATGATTATTCATATATCCCTTGGGAAAGGGTTTGACCTATGCCATTTAACACTAGGTTTAAAGGTCATGCTGGCATGGACTTGCAGAGCTGGAATAGGCAAGTGACAGGAGCTGGGTGAAGCAAGAAAAGAAGGGACTAATCACCCCTTTGGTTGGATAGCCTAACCATGGTGGCAGTGTTGGATTGCCTCTAAGGCTTAAGTCGCATAGGAAGATAATCCAATGAGCCTTCCGTACTCTCTTCTATTAATAAAATTTTTTCATTTTCCTTTTTTTAATTCTACAATACCAATTATTTATTTACCAATAAATTCACTTATTAAGTATTTATGATGTTTTCATTATATTATCTAAGAAAATGATGAATGTGGTCAATTAAGTGATTGTATTTTATGACATTCGAAAATAGGATGTCATATTTAGTATCAGAGAAAATCATGATTCAGAAGCCAAAGTGGAAGAAAAATATTATTTTATTTTTATTATTATTGTAAAACAAAAGTATATCTAAGAAAAATTCCAAAATGGAAGAAAAATATTATTTTATTTTATTTTATTATGTAATAGAGTAAGAGGAAGTACATCCAAGCAGAATACAGAAAAGGAAGAATGGGGAAAGAATTAGAACACAAGAATGGAAAAGATGTAAAACAACTATGATGATTTGTTATGACTAAATGAGTCAAGGAGATCTATGACTATCTTTAATTATGTTTATATTTTTTCATCAGTGGCAATCTTCTTGCTAAGCACTATCTTACGTTTAGCCAATTTGTCATACAATTTTTTAATATACTTCATTGCACTGCAGCTATTGATTCCTCATTTCTTTTAAGTTTGGTCTTTAGAATATCTATCTAAATCGATTAATCATCCATGTTCTTTTACCATTCCTTCTCTTTTCTTCACATAAACAAGACTTAAATTATGAGTTATGAACAAATCAAGAAAAAAGGAAGTGTAAAGAAGAAAAAGAACTATTTACCTAAAATTGATCATTTTCAATTTGGAGGAACCATTCATGAGTCTCTAGATGGTGAGTGAAGCATGTTGCACTCTTCAATTCTCCTAATAGCTACTCTAGATCTTTGACAACATTTGGAGCATCCTTGGGAATTGGATGCAAAGATGATGGAACTGTTAGCTAGACTAAATCATAGTCTACCTTGAAGTTGCATGACTGAGATTCATAAGTGATAGACACCCTCTTGAATAGAATAAGGTTTATTATCCAAAATTCATTAACTAATATGCCAAAGAAGCATGAGTTCTTCCTTAGCAACCACCACTGTCTGTCCCATCGAATAAGAAGAACCCAAGATAGAGAAAGAAGGAACCACTAGAATAAATTCATGAAGTGGTGTTGGTGCTACCTATGGAAGGAAACCTCTTACAAGTATCCCATAAAAATGAGGCATGCCTGGTGATCTAGATGGAGGAATGGGAGTATGTTCGGAAGTGGTGGCTACATCATCTCTATCCATCTCTTTAATAAAGTACTGCCACTCCATAGACATCTGCAACACAAAAATCAACATCATACAAAGAAAAGAGGAAATTATTTAAACTTTTAAATAATTAAAACTTACCTCTGGTTGCTTTCCTTTAGCTTGTTTTGTACTTTGTTGAGTTTTTTGGGGTTGTTGTTGAGCCTATTGTTGGGCTTGTTGTCTTATAACTACTGGATTGGTAGAACTTTGCCCAGTACATTGCCTCTATGAAAATAAATTTATTATAAAAATAAATAAGACATTAACTAAGTTATTGTGTGTGTATATATGTATATATTTAAATATATACCTTTGGGAGTATAAAGTGTGATCTATTCTTGTGGTTGAACCATACCAAAGGTCAAAGTACCTTGAACTTTTTTAGTCTGTGCAGCTCTAGCCTAGGCACTTGAAATCAGTTCATTCTGTAGCCTAGATTACACTATCAAATACATAAAATAAATAAAATTAACAACAAGGAAATAATAAACACATAAAACTCATTGATTTCCTCCTAATTCTGAGCATGCTATAAAGCTAGCTAATCTTTCTTGGCACCCACAATCTTACTTCTTATAACTATCTCATCTTCAAGAAATTTAGGGCATAATCCAGGATTATAACAACTAAAATATTTGTTTGGATGGTCATAACTTAGGATCAAACACATGAAGAAGGGTACACAATATAAGGTATAATATTTGGTAGGATTTTTTTGGGAAATAGTAATTCCAATCATGGCATTATACCAAGCAGAGAAACAAGACAACAACTAGTCATAAATTCTACCAATTATGACATCATGAAGTATGTAAATAAAATAAGAATTAACATGTGATTGCTATTTATACCACAAAAACTTACTATAAATAAGTAGACATAAGTCAAAGTAAACCTCATTGATGAAATCTCCACCAACAAATTGGCTTTTTCCAAGAGCAAAATTAATAACATAATCAAATAATTCTTTTCTACAAAATGATTTAAATTTTGGGGGGAAAGCTGATAGAATTAAAGGATCTTCGCCTTGCTAAAAACCAAAGGCTATTCAAATATTAGAAAGAAGGATTTTTATTGCTCCAAAAATTAACTGGGAAGTACAACTTTTCTTACTATTATACTATTCACACCATTCCATGAGAACACCTTTGCAATAGAAAAATTTTAAAAATGGGGAAGACAAGTAAATCAAATAACCTCAAAGTTGTAAGGTACCTAAACCCCTCATTCCCAAGTAAGCTATGAACACAATTAGAAGTAGAGAGTACATTATTTTTATGTAAAACAATAGTGCCCAATTGAGAGCTACCTAAAGGAGTTTAAGGTAGAGGTGAAGCTTGCCACTTGGGGGCCATGATGAAGATGGTTAAAATCCTTTGATGGTAGAAAATCTTCAAGCTTTTCCATTGATAGAACCCTTCTAATATTTGGTTGTGATAGAAAAAACCTTTTTTTCTTCTTCTCATTTTTATAATACAACTATAAAAATCTTAGTAGAAGTAAAGAGGAAGTTTTAACTTAAGTTAATCAAAGATTTGATAAAGTTAACATTTACTTTTTCTGATTTTATGATTTCTATGTTCATTAAAATGAAATTATCTCTATCTTAACTCAAAGTTATTTTTGAGATGATTCCAACAGTACTAATTTCATCAAAATCTAACTTACAGTTTGAAATATACAGTAATTTATTGAGTTACATGTAGTTTAAAATTTAAAAAGGTATTTTTTATAAAATTTTTTAATTTTTTAAAGAAATGTTTTCTAAATTATATAAAAAAAAGAGGGATAGGAGGTCTCAAGTTTAATTCTGAGCCCCAAAACTTTCTTATTAATAAAAAATATTTATTATAAAAAATTTAAATTTAAATTTATTTTTTATCCTTTGGAGGGCCACGACTGGCCGTGCTAGCAGCTATGATTGGCCATGCTAGCAACCATGACTAGGCCTGTTGCTAGCCATAGCTATAGAGGCATTAGCCCTTGAACTAGCCCTAAGGGCAACCTAACATTACGCCACGCTGCCATGGCATTACGCCTATGCCTTTTACCATCTTCCATTGTGTTGTGCTTGCGCCTACCACCTTCCTACACCTATCCACTACTGTGCACCTGTTGTTACCATCATGCACTACTACTCACCATCGCAACCCCACTATTCAGCACTGTGCACCTATTGCTATGCAATGCCCTACATCTACTGCCATAAACCACCTTCCATGCTACCATAAATTCCCTTTCTCTTTGCCACAAACTGCCTCCTACGCCATCATAAACTACCTCTTACACTACCATAGACCACCTCTCACACCATCATAAACCGGCTCGTATGCCACCACAAACTACCTCTCTAGACACTGCCACAAATTGCCTCTCTGTCAAACACACACAAAAGTCACGTAGCCTAGTCAAGGGGCCATGCAAGCCTAGTGATGGGCCACACATGCCTTAAGATAAGCTACACTAGCCTAGTGATGGGCTGTGTATGCCCTTAGATGGGCCACGTTGGCCCAATGATGGGTTGTATAGGCCTAGTCAAGGGCTACGCTGGCCCATAAGAGCACCACATGGACCCTGAGACAGGTCATGCTAGCCTAAAGGAGGGCCACATAGACCTCGAAGTGGGCTACACCAGCCCAAAGGAGGGTCACATGGACCTTGAAATGGCCATTACTGCACAGTGAAAATTTTTTTTCGATAGAAAAAAATTTGAATTTTCCAATTATTGACAGGAATTTCAAACTTCCCATCAACTGAAGGGAAAATTTTAAAAAATTTCATCATTAATTGTTAATTTAAATTAATAATGCACATAAATAATTTTGAAAATTTAAATTGGTGCCTTGGTAATAGAGGGGATAAAAACTTTGTCATTAAGCATGCTTATTGTAGAGTAGAACTGGATGGGTGACCTCTCAGGAAGTCTTGAAAAGCATGCAAGTTTTGTAAGTTTAAAATGATTATAACTTTTGAATTAAAAGTCCATTTTCAACAAAACAAAAACTGATTCCAATAGATTTAAGCGTTTTGGACTTAATGGAATTATCAGATTTAGTTTTCGAATTATATAAAATTAGTGTTTTTAATCCATTGTTTAAGGTCCCAAAAATAATTAGGATTCGATACTTAATAAGAAATCCATGACAGTTTCAACTTCTTTTACAACTAATTAACTATTTTGAGACCCATAAAAAGGGCCATAGAAGTTAAGGATTACCAACATACCTGATTTCTTCAACTTATCGATGTTTAGAACCCAAAGAATAAATTGGAGAGAAATGGAGGCCCATGTCAATGACTAGATGAATGCCCTTGAAGATCAAATTAATGAGGTCAAGGATGTTCAAGAAGAGATTCATCAAGCAAATTAAAGATTCAGGATAGAGATGCAAAATATATCTAAGGAAATTAGGAAATTATCCCAGAGTTCAAAGGATAAATGGTTAGAAATGTAAGAAAAGTTGGATTCCTTTGTAGACTCCATCCAGCAATTAATTGACCATCTCACTACCTTCAAATCCTACCTACGTTCCGCCTAGGGATCAACATGATGAACTTTTACCTAGGGATCCACACCAAAAACAACCTCCACCTACTAGTAGATAGGATACCAAAATCCCTCCTTTAGGCCATAAAGTAGAAATTGAAGGTGAGGGATATGGGAACTGGCTTGATCCACCTAGAGAATCATTGATACAAGTTCATGCCAAGAAAGTAAAATTAGATCATTATAATGAAAACCCTAGATCCAATGCCAAGACAAAGGATTGGCTTGATATAATGAAAAACTACTTCGATATGTTGAATTTGTCAAGCCAAAAATTTTTAGATGTTATCTCCTTGTATTTAAAAGGACTTGTGGCAACATGGTGGAATGGACTAAGATCTCAAGGTTTGATACAAATTGGCTTAATTTTTGTCAAGATTTTGAACAAAAATTGATACTCGATTCTTTCCTCAAAGAGTGAAAAATAATATTGATTCTTTAAGATTGGGAACGTGATCCATAGATGATTACTATAAGGAATTTTGTGAACCTTCTTGGTAAGTAAGTAATCAAGATGAGGGAGAATTAGCTTTAAAATTCATTGATGGACTACATGCTCAACTACATCCCCAAACAAGAGCTCATAATCCTCAAACTTTTGATGAAGCATATAAAAATTGCAAAGGATTATGAGGAATCAAATCAAATACGAGCTACCCTTCGACAAGAAACTCTTCAACAAACTACCTTTCCACAAGAAATGGTAGAGGAAATACCAACTAAAAGAGCTCAACCTGAATCAAGATGTTTTGTTTGTGATGAAGATCATTTCAAATGAGACTACCCAAAATTGTAAGAAAAAATACAAAGGAGCAACCAAATCATGAATCCAAAACCTAACTCAAACATGAATAAAGGAAAAATTTCAACCACCACCATAGCTGTGAAAAAGATATCTGCATCAACTAAATCAAGTTTGTGTAAATTTCAATTTCCTTTACTAATTTTTGAAGGTTTAATTAAAGGTAAACAAATTAAATTTTTGACTGATAGTGGTGCCAATGATAACTTTATTTCTCCAAAGTTAATTAATTTATTGAAATTAAGTTTACCTTTCAAGAAAATTATTAAGATAGAACTAGCAAATGGAATGACCATGAGCAAGCATACCAGGTATGGAGAAATTAACTTTACTTTGCAAAACATGTCTTTCTTTGATGAATTCTTTGAATTTGAACTAGGCAATGTTGATGCAATTTTAGGAGTGTCTTTCTTGTAAAAGTTTGATATTATTGTCCACTTTGGAACTTGTATTTTAAAAGTCCCAACCACTGACAGAATCAGGGTTCTAAGGGGGGCAGGAATAACAAGGAAAATTCATATGATAATCATTAAGTAAGCCAAAAGATTACTCAAAAAGGATGCTACGATGTTGGTAGTCAAAGTAACCCAACCTCAAAGATCTTCGAGTATTGAGATTACAAAAAAACTTAAGGAATATAAAGATTTAGCATTTGGTAAAACTAGACAAATACCTCCAAAAAGAACCATTGAGCATGTTATTGATATTTTCCCCAGTACAAAACCGATTTCAAAAGCGCCTTATAGATTTTCTACTTTTGAATTAAGAGAATTGAAATTACAGTTAGACTAATTATTAGAAGAAGGGAAAATTCGACCTAGTGTATCACCTTGGGATGCACCAATCTTATTTGTTAAAATGAAAGATGGTACACTAAGATTATGCATCAATTATAGAGCATTGAATAAAGTGACTATTAAAAATACTTATCCTTTGTCTCAGATCAATGATTTGTTTAATCAACTTAAGGGTGCATGCTATTTTTCAAAGATTGATTTAAAATCAACTTATCACCAAATAAGGATCAAGGAGAAAGATATTGAGAAAATTGATTTTAGAACCAAGAATGGATTATATGAATTTTTTGTGATGCCATTTGGATTAACTAATGCACCTACAACATTCATGGTGTTAATGCATAATATTTTTCATGAATATCTTGATCAATTTGTTATAGTATTCATGGATGATATACTTGTTTATTCTAAGTCGAGAGAAGAACATGTCAAACATTTGAAAATTACAATGGAAATTCTTAAAGAGCATTAGTTAAAAGCTAAATTGAGTAAATGTGAGCTCTTTAAGGAAGAATTTTCATACTTGGGTCATATAGTTTCTAAGAAAAGACTTCAAGTATATCTAACAAAAATTAGTGTGATTTAAGATTGGCTTGAATTAAAAGATGTTATAGTGATTTGCAACTTCTTGGATTTAGCTAGTTTTTATTGACATTTCATTAAAGATTATTCTACCTTAGTAGCCCCATTGACTAAACTATTTTAGGGGAAATATGTGTTTAAGTTTGATGAAAAATGTAGGGAAGCTTTCCTTAGATTAAGGATGATACTTATAACTGTACCTATTTTGAGAATTCTAGATAAAGAATTACCATTTGAAGTATCCATGGATGCCTATGGAATAGGAATCGGTGCAATTCTATCATAAGAAGATAAAGTGGTGTGTTATGAGGAGCTGAGGTAAATTACTCAACCCATGATTTATAATTGTTAGCAATTATTCATGCTTTAAATGTTTAAAGATATTATCTGTGTGGAAAAAGGTTTGTACTAAAAATAGATCATAAAAGTTTAGAATATTTGCAAAGATAGCCTATTTTGAATACTCGTCAAAGGAAATGGGTAGAATTATTGGCTAAATATGATTTTGAAATCAAATATATTCTTGGTAAGAAAAATGAGATAGTTGATGCCCTTAGTAGAATGTGGAACTTAATGATAGGTGTGGTAATGATCCCTATGGAAGAAGAAATCAAGGAACAAATAAAAAAAGATCCTTATTTTAAGAAGATTTTAACCAATATTTTCTTTGAGCCTCGATATCAACTTAACTCTAATGATTTATTGATGAAAGGATAAAGAGTGTGTGTACCAAAAGTGAACCACATGAAGTACTATACGCAAAACACCCAGGATATATTAAGACCTATATGATGATATGCAAATCTTATTTTTGGCTTAGAATGAAGAATGATGTGTCCTCATACTTTAAAAATTGTCCAACATGCTAAAGAATAAAAGCTAAATAGAGAAACCCCTATGGGTTATTACAACCTATGGAAGTTCCAACCTGG
Source organism: Gnetum montanum (assembly GCA_015680685.1). Lineage (NCBI taxonomy): Eukaryota > Viridiplantae > Streptophyta > Gnetopsida > Gnetales > Gnetaceae > Gnetum > Gnetum montanum. The sequence continues at coordinate 17,693 of MNCI01028536.1, read as the reverse complement.
AAATGGGAAGATGTCACCATGGATTTCATTATGGGATTTCCAATAACCAAAAAGGGAAATGACTCAATTTTGGTAGTGGTTGATCATCTATAAAAAATGGAACATTTTATAGCTTTGAAATCTACAAACACAGCAAAAGAAGTAGCCCAAAAATTCATACATGAAGTATTTCGATTACATAGTTTTTCAAAATCTATTACCTTGGACCAAGATCCCAAGTCCATATCTGAATTCTAGAAAAGTTTCTTTAGAGAGCTTGGAACCTAGTTGAAATTTAGCATAGCTTACCACCCTAAGACTAATGGGAAAACTAAACATGTAACTAGAATATTAGAAGATATCCTATAAAGTTATGTTGGGAGTAGACCAAAAACATGGGAGAATTATTTGCACCTAGCAAAATTTTCCTATAATAACAATTATCAAGGTTCCATACATCGAACACCATTTGAAGTAATGTATGGAAGTAATTGCTATACACCACTAACCTGGGTGGATCCAACCTTAAGAATAGAATGGAAAGAAGAAGAAATGAAAAGAATGGAAAACATTGTCACAAGAGTTAAACAAAATTTACAAGTTGCCCAAGATAAATATAAAGGATATGCAGATCAACATCGACTTAAAAAATAATTCCAAGTATGAGATCAAGTACTACTGAGAGTAAAACCTACAAGAAGTTCTCTTAAAATTGGAAAATATACCAAATTGGCATCCAAATTTTGTGGACCTTTTGAAATCTATGAAAGAATTGGTGAAGCAACATATTGATTAAATCTCCCATCAACCTTAAAAATTCATCCAATTTTCCATGTCATCTTGCTAAAGAAATTTCATAAAAATGATGTACCATATGTGCTAGATTGGAATACTTTGTCATTCTAATCTAATGTCAGCTTTGAAGTTAGACCCATTTCAATTAAGAACCAATGAACTAAGAAATTATGAAATAAAACTATTATTGATGTGCTTGTTCAATGGTCAAATTGTGATCAGTAGACTTGGGAAAACATGAAGTTTATTTTTAATACTTACCTCTAACTTTTTGACCATCATGATATTGAATGATAAATTGTATTTATTATGGATGTAATAAATTATGTTTTATAATTTTTGATCTTCTATTTGTATAGATGATAATGAGGAAAATAAAGAAACTGAAGTTAAGAAGCATAATGAAGAAGCAACAACTGAGCATCTAGATATAAAGGAAGCACTCAAGGATGAGCTAGATGTCTAAGGGGGGTAGATTGCAGCATTCCATCCCTTGTTAAGGATGGAAACAATTGTAAACAATGTAATTAACCTTCAAATGAAGGGATGCCTTGTTAAGAGGAGTTACGATTATTCATGTATCCCTTGGGGAAAAGGGTTTGACCTATGTCATTTAAGATCAAGTTTAGAGATCATGCTGGCATGGATTTATGAAGCTAGAATAGGCAAGTGACAAGAGTTGGGTGAAGCAGGAAAAGAAGGGACTGAGCACCCCTTCAACTGGACAACCTAACCATGGTGGCAGTGTTGGATTGCCTCTAAGGCTTAAGTGGCATAAGAAGATAACCCAAAGGGCATTTTGTACTCTCTTCTACTAATAAAATTTTTTTGTTTTCCTCTTTTTAATTTTGTAGTACCAATTATTTATTTACTAGTTAATTAATTTATTAAGTATTTATGATGTTTCCCTTATATTATCTCAGAAAATGATGAATGTAGTAAATTAAGTGATCATATTTTTACGACATCTAGGAATGAGATGTCATAGCTAGGCTCATTTACCCCATCGTGGATAGTAAATGGGTTAGCCCACTTATTATTTTGCCCAAGAAAAGAGGAAAGTGGAGAGTCTATATAGACTTTTGGCTATTAAATATGGCAACTTACAAATATCATTTCCCATTGCCATTTGTAGACCAAGTGTTACATACCATCGTAGGGCATTGCTACTACAATTTTCTGGATGGTTATAGTGGCTATAACCAAATCCAAATTGCACTAGAGAACTAGGCCAAGATAAAATTCACAGGACCTTGAGGGACTTTTGCATATATAAAGAGGCTCTTTGACTTGTGCAATGCTCCCACCACATTTCAATGTTTGGTCCTAAGCATCTTCCAACAACAAATTAGTGGTAGGGTAGAAATCTTTATGAATGACTTCTCTACCTATGGAGCTACCTTTGAGCAAGCCTTAAACTACCTTGAGCAAGTTCTTCAATGATGCATGGAGACAAACCTAAGGCTAAATTAGTAGAAAAGCCTCCTAATGGTCTAAGAGGACATTGTCTTGGGGTATTGGATTTTGAATAGATGAATTAAGGTAGATCCAAGGAAAATAAGGGTCATCCAAGAAATAACCACGTAACTAGAAACCATGAAATATGTGAGGTCATTCCTTGGCCATACTAGTTACTATAGGTGCTTCATTAATAACTTTTGAAAGATCACCAAGCCATTAGTGGAGCTTACAAAGAAAGATGCACCATTCATCTAGACCAAGAAATGTGAGAATGCATTTTAGTAGTTAAAGTAGAAACTTCTAGAAACTCCAATTCTATGAGAATCAAACTAGTTTATGCCATTTTGCATCATGACAGATGCATCAAATTATGCTTTGGGAGTCATGCTTACATAGATGGATGATCAAAATGTTCATATTACATCCACTGCATAAGTAGAAGGATTGTGGATGCACAACTCAACTACACCACCACTAAAAAGGAGCTTATGGTAGTGGTGTATGCACTAGAGAAATTTAGGTACTATGTGCTTGGACACAAGATTTTTTATGCACACTAACCATAGTGTCATTCAGTTCCTGATGAACAAGCCAATGGTGAGCCCCCATATCATATGGTGGCTANGATGAACAAGCCAATGGTGAGCCCCCATATCATATGGTGGCTGGTGTTCCTTGAGGAGTTTAATTTAGCAATGGTTGACTAAAAGGGGACCAAAAATATGGTGGCTAATGACTTGTCTTAGTTAAGATAAGATAGCAAAGAGGATGAAATTCCATTATTTGATCAATTCCTTAATGAACTCCTCTTTTCTGATGTTGTTAATTCTCAAAATCCTAAAGAAATAAACTGGTACAAGCACATCCTCTCCTATCTACTCATACAAGAGATGCCACAAGAGTATGATCATAATAATAAATAATGGTTTCTTCATCAAGACAAACACTTTTTGAAAATCAAGGATAATCTCTACATGAGTTACATAGCTGGCTTAGTACAATGGTGTGTCCCTAATGCAGATTAACTTCAAGTCCTGCATCATGCACACAAGGGTCCTTGTCGGAGCAACTATGCTGAGAGGAGGATGACCATTACTATCCTCATGGTGGGGTATTATTGGCTCACAATCTTTAGGGATGCTCATCACTTCTTTCATTCCTATGAAAAATGCCAACATGATGGAGGAATTACCATGCAAATTAAAGGACCTCAACAATGGATCCAACCACTTGATCTTTTTGATCTTTGTAGAATTGATTTCATGGGGTCCATCAACCCTATGTTAAATAGAAAGTCATACATCATCATGGCTGTTGATTACTGCCCCAAATGGACTAAAGCTATGATCATCACTAACTATTCATCCTCTACAATGGCCTAGTTTGTACAATAGAATGTTGTAAATAACTTTGGTGTGCCACTTGCACTAATTTCAAATAATGGAACACACTTTACTAGTTCCACTTTTCAAAAGCTCATGTAATGCTTGGAATTGAACATAAATTAACAACTCCATACCACCCCCCAAGCCAATGGCCAAGCTAAGGTCACCAATAGGGAAATTACTAGGATACTAATATGCATAGTTAGTAAATATAGAAAGGACTAGAGTAGTAAACTCAACAATGCTCTTTGGGATTATTGTTCAACATGGAAACTTCCTATTCATTATTCTCCCTATGAGTTAGTTTATGGAAAACTTCCAACTCTTCCCATCCAAGCTAAGCTCTGAACACTTTCAATAGATTGTGATCTTGACTTGGACCTAAGTCTAGCTAAAAAAGAAAGATTGATGAATCTCAACATGCTAGACAAGAATAGATTAGTGGCCCTATCAATGAATGAAGTGCATAAGGCACATAATAAGCAACACCATGACCTTAGAACAATGAAATTAAAGTTTCAACTAGGAGATAAGGTACTCTATTGGAACCCCATGCATGTACCTCAATGTACCAAATTTCAAATGCTATGGAAGGATCCTTACATTATATGTAAAACTTTTCCATCTAGGACCATTATAATATACTCTCCTAACAACCTAAATAAGAGATTATTAGTCAATTTCCAACAAATTAAAGCTTTCCTAGAAACGAGAACAACCAATGGGAATAATGCCTCAACTAATCACCAAGCACACTCATTCTTTTAGATCTCTTCCTTTCAACTCAATTGTTGGGGAGATGGTCATCCATGCTAACATCCAACAAGTGGCTCCTTAGTTTTTAACTTTTTTTGCATCATTTTTCATACTTTTTCCATTTTCTTGAACATTTTACACTTTCTTTTATATTTTTCTTTATTTGAATTTCCTTACATGTCTTTTTCTTCTTTATTGCCATCAAGACTTTGATGCTAAACATAGCTACTTAATGGTAGTGAATTGAATTGTATTACTCAAATTGATTACTTAATGACTAGATTTCATAATTGAATTTTGACATTGACTAATAGAATGTTGCTTTTCTCAAGATATCAAGTAGTGAGCTCATGTCATCCACCCATTCCATGAAAACTCTATGGTGTTCTTTTGTTTTGGAAGCATGATGTCCTTTCCAATAACAACTTTGAAAGACCTTATAACCTTGGTGCTCTCTAGCCTTGGAATGTATCAAGTGTGATGAGTGGCGAGGTACCCCTACACTCAACCATACGAATATGAGCGTCTCACATGTGATCCGGTCGAAATCTAAGGACTAAGTGCTTACGTGCCCTAATGTAACACTTAAGGTTAATCAATCGTTGTCTTCCCAAGCTTAGTTGTATTTTCATGGTTGTATGGTTAAGTAAGCTTGAGGTATATGATTTTTATGTCTTTTGTATTTTTAACGCCTATGCTAGGAGGGAAAGGTGAAGAGAACTAATTATATTAACTATTCACTAACTAAGTGCTAATTTCCCTAGCACCAGTATCCATTCCCACTTGCAGCACACACCCTGAACCAATGCAACATCACTGGGATTACCAAACGCTATTTGTTACTGGGTTACCAAGCATTGCACATGTGCTCGAAGTGGTTGTACTGAATGCACTTAACTAGGAGAGTCAAGTGTTGAGAGAGATTAATTATCTAGGAAAGAATTTAAA
>MNCI01028536.1:0-12331 GCA_015680685.1 Gnetum montanum | reverse complement strand
TCCTATTTAGCTTAGTGCATATGCTGCAAGGTTTATCAGAAAGTTTATCTTTATTGCCATACACAAATGTGTGCTCAGGTACAATTTGCTCGAATAAAGATCCATTCACTTTGAGACTCCTACTACAGGCACATGGAAATTATTCTAACTCTAGAATGGTAAAACTGCTATAGTTTGGCTAAGGGTCTAGATCTAGATGGAGAAATAAGGGAAAGTTGCCTCTTATTTATAGAACTGGCGACGGGCTGCGATATTGCATACGAAATATTGTAGGGGCCGACGCAATATTGCAACTCATCAAAGTGAAATTGGCAAGTGTGTGGCTTCAAGAAAATTTTTTACCTCTTCTACCTACCTATCATCTAGAGTTTTTTGGGTATTATAATTGATTCCTCACCATTCCTAACATCTACCAATAGCAAAAAATAATGTCTTTGCATTGTGTGGTTCCCATGGAAAAAAAACCATGGGAATTCAAAGCACATCCCTTAGATGAAATAATGGGCTATAAGCATTGGTTATGGGACTAGAAAGAAATGTTATCCATGCCTAAAGGCACCCCTCTAACTATTGCCCTCTTCACTTCCTTCTTCTCTTTTCTTCTCTATTTGAAATGGTAGGGGATCCTTGGGGGTGTACATGAGCTTTAGGGGCTGGAACCATCCCAAAGTGCCAATGTGAAGTCATTGGTAGTGGATGGTCTTGAATCAAACTAATGATGTGATGTTCCCAAGATCACCTTAATCACAAACTCAATAAGGACTTCATGTGATCAAAATAAGGAACTCCATTCCATTCTCTCTCTCATCATCACTTCAATCCATTTGCCATCTCACTGCCTATTGTCATATTTGATCAAGGTGTACATTTTGATATGTCCTAATTCTTTGGTGGGTTCTTAATTGATTTTATTTTTAACAATTCATAACCATTAATCATCCTTAGGGCCTATAGAATCCTTGGTACAAGGACATGCAAGGGAATTAAGGACATGCACTTGCTATGGGAAGAACCCACTTGCATACTCCTTGTCTTAGATAATTAAATTTACTATCCCTTAGTCATTTTGTTCTCAAATTCATTATTTTCTAGCACAAAACATCAAATTTTTACACTCCTTGGCATCCAATCTCCATTGAAATCTCTTTTTCCCAATATATTCTACACCCTCTTCAATGATTTGTCCTTAATCTAGGCTTTTCTAGCTTCCCCTAAACTCCAATTTCATTGTAGAACTCTTTTTCCATAGTTTTTATGTGCAAAAATTTTTATCTATGCCTGTGTCAATGCATCCCCATCGACATAGGGGAATAATAGTATTAATACACATCAACACTAAGATAAATTTTTACATTTTCCTCAAAATGCAATGGGAGCTTTTGCAATTTTTAGAGCCTAGAGCCTTCCCAAAGCCATAACTTTCTAACCACTTGTCCAAATTAACTCATTCTTCAACCCTTAAGGTACCAAAGGTGAGCTTTATGTCATGGGGGCCACAAACCTATGGTGTGTGATGGAAAAAGGTTTTAAAATTTTTGAAAGTTTCCAATGTTTTACTAATAAAATATTATTAAAATCACCAATCTACACTAAGTTAAACCTCATCAACAAACTCGAGTACCTAAATGGATAAAATAATAATAAAATAATCAATCTACCATGATCATAACTAGAATAATTGTAACTTGTGAAAATGAGAAAAGGTATCAAAGGTATTAAAAGTTACACATAAAACACTAATCCTGGATTATGTTGTCATTGTAGATGGCACAAAAGACACCATAGGGTGAGGGACCATCCCAACCAAGAGAGAAATGGCCAAGAGGAGGAAGGGGCTAGCAGCCACAATAGCCCCAAGAAGGCAAAGCAAAAACACATGCGATGTGACCTCTTAAGGAGGAGCCTGAGCTAGAATCTATTTGTCAAATTTCCACAACTTAAGTAGGCTAGTCGAGATAAGATGAGGTGCCAAGGCCTAGGCCAAATCTAGAGGTCACATTTATTAATGCTTACCTTGAGCAAACCCATTCCAAGGAGGTCTAGAGTTCAATTCTTTAGGAACTTAACTTTGACCCCTTCTTGGGCTTGGCATCAGAGGAGGTCAAGACTCAACTGTGGGGGTTTATGTGGCACATCCTTACTTCTAGTGGGATGTGGTGCATTAGGGAAACCTATCTTTTTTAGAATAACCAACAAGTAGAAGCCATAGTTAAGATTAAGGACATAAACATGTCCTATTTGATTGAGGCCATTGCAAAGGCCCTTGGACTACCTAACACTGGGGCAACCTTGGCCAAAATATCCATACAACTAGATCTAAAAGCAAAGGAGTGGATCAAATGATGCTATGGGATAAGCCATAAGGAGTACAATGCATTCACCAAGGTAAAGAGAGTTTATTTTAAGATTGCGGCCTACCACCTAAACCCAATGATGAGGCCTAGTAAAGTTACTACCTTGTCTGCCCATGTGTGCATTGCTCTAAGTAGTAAATTCCTAGTCAACATTCCTTAGCTCATCTTCCTAGAGATTAAGAAGTGTTTCAAAGAGAAAGACCAAGGAAGGAAGACACTCCCTTTTCCCTGCATAATTAGAAAACTTTACATAAGAAGAGGCATAGATTGTTATGTTAATGATACCATCTTTCATGCTTCTACCACCTCTTAACAAGAGATGATGAAGGACAAAGCATTTGCTAAGCTACTTAAAGAGAAGTAGTCATCACCACCACCACCTACTAAACAAACAAGATTAGAGGCTCATGCTACTATTGAGCACATGAGGAAACTATGTGAATAGCTAATTCAATAGCAACAAGGTGATGTAAGTGGTGGGAAACCATTGGTCTACCAGCCAACATTAAGCCACCTCAACAAAGTCACCTGAATCATAAGCTAGCAAGAAGAGGCCACCCCATTATTCTCAACCCAAAGAATGCAAGGACCTACAAGATTAAATATGATTATCAAAGAGGTTATAGTGCCCATCCCTAGGTAACAAAAGTTTCTGAAAGTTTTGGGAATGCCAAAACCTTCTCTGTGCACTTGGAGAAGGGCGACAGGGCTATCGTCCTAGTGATGTAGCATTGGGGGTAGGAAATAGCAATGGAGATGGTGGTTAAGAGAGTTCCCAAAGCACTTAATGCTCCTATGGTATCCATCTTGGATGTTGCTGCACTCAAAGATGTGCATACGTCTGTAGGATCAGGGAGTGAAAGGCTACGCATAGCCCAACATGAGGAAGTGTTAAACTAACTAGGGGAAACTAGGTAAGCATTTTTGAAGATCTTTGATTTCTTGGAAGAAATTACTACAACCCAATTGAAGCTACTGAAACCAAGGGTAATATCATCATAGCAAATGCACAACTTGAGATAGCCACTATCAAAAATTGATGATTGGCTACTAATGTTGTAGAACTAAGAGCTCGATTGGATGATTTAACCATTATCAACAAAAATGTCACATGGGATGAAGCTTTCCTACCACTTCAAAATCAATTAAAAGTGGTAGAGAATGCCAAAGATATGGAAATATTCAATGTGTTCTTATCAAAAGCTCTTGCTGCCCACACCGATAAGGACTTGGTGTAAGTTCACAAAGAGAACTTGACCTTGACTAAAGACATTCATTGCCTATGCAATGTCAAGAAACAAAAAGTCCAAATGGTCAAATTTATGAGATAGCAATAAGAGCAGCTTGCCAAGGTAAACATGGACTTGAGAAGGTTGGTAGATAAGAAAAGAAATCTATCAATGGAGGAAGTTTAAGAACTTTGCCAAAAAATGATCATTGAGGTAGCCACCTAGAAAAATGAGGCCCTAAAGTTCGAATGTGTCAAAATTCACTATAGGAACCAAGTAGGGCTCCTCAAGAAGGTGAATGTGAAGGAGATCCAATTGGACAAGGCAAAAATGAATGTGCCCTCTAGCAACTCCAATAAAGAGGTAATGTATAAAAACTAATCTTTTTATGGTCTAAATGCCTAAAACAAAGTAGAGATCTACTTGAAGGAGTTGTAGATCAAAGAAATGATAGAGTACATGGAAATTGCCAACCTCTGCTATGCAAACTTGGTGATGCTAACAATAGATAGGCTAAGGTCAAACTTAGAAAAGCATGTGGCTAGTGCATACATCCTCTATGGGGCTATGTTCAAGTACCAAAAGAACACCAAGAACAAGTTGGAAATAGCTAATGTTGAGTGTGAAGTTCTTAAGATTAATTCACAAACTAATGATAGGTTGTTGAGAACCTGTTCAAGAGGATNTAGTTGCCATCACCATGAGTGTTGAAGCTTGATAAAGATCCTTTAACACCCCATGAGCCTCCACCTCCTAGTACTATTTGATCTTCTCTTTTTCCTAGCAATCATATGATCACTGTGGGTCATTTTTTAAAAGTGTGTCCAATTTTATTATCTAAGACACCCATTTATGTCATTCATGTAATTTCATACAATTTGGCACTCAAGATTAGTTAGTTAGAATCTATCAGTCAATAATTCCATACCTTTCCAATTTTGTAAGAAGCTTGATCCTATTTTTGTTTACTTGAGGACAAGTTTTCATTTAGTAATGGGGGTATGATGAGTCATTCAACAAGCTACATAGACATAGCCTTGTCGATGTAGCCCCATTGATGTAGCCTATTCAATGTAGTATCTAGTCTTGCCTATATAGATACACACACCCATTGCATTTATGGCATGTTAAGTTGATATAGTAACCAAGTTCTTGCAGTTTTCTTCCATCAAAGTTAGAATATTTATTCAACACCCATAGTAGGACTTTAAGGATTGCATGGGTTCTTATTCGAACATCAATGTACCTGAACACTTTGATATGCTGACAATAAAGATGAGATTCTTGGAATTCCTTGTAGCACTTAAGAATAGTTTAATATTTCCATTCATGCACTTTATCAATTATGAATTTTATATTAATATCCTTAGTTAATTACTACATTTAATAATAATAATACATAAGTATGATCACCTCAAACATCTCATTAATACTTGGTAATCCCAGTGGTATTATCGCTTGGCCTGCCCAGTAGCCTAACACTTGGTAACCTAGTAGCATTTACAATGAGTTTAGGATGTGCACAAAAGGTGGGCCTAGATGATTATGTTAGAGTAGCTAAATTAAGGTGTTAGATAGTTTATTAGTTAATTTACAATCAATTACCTTTTTTTACACATAGATTAAATCAAATAAAATCTAAAATATACATAAAAATCATGTGCCTTGGCTTACACATAACCATATAGATTAACTTACACAAGTGAAACAAAGAAGACAACTATCATGTCTCTAAGTCACTATCTTTTCCCATCAATACATTTAGGGCCTAAGTCTATGGGATTTGACTAGATTTCTAGTGCAATGCTTGTGATTTGTATGCTTGGGTGTAGGAACTACTTGTTACTCATCAATGGATTAGAGTAATTGGTTCTTTAAGGGCTAGGATATTGGGGCTTATTTCTAGATCTTTGGTTCTAGTCATAAGGTCTTCTTGCTTACACTTTATTTTTATTTCCTTATCTTTATTTATCCACACATCCTCTTCTAGGATCTTCCATTATCTTTAATTATTGTAACAACTCATCTAACTTATCTTCCATTTGTAGGAGTATGTATATGATATACTTCATGCAATATTCAAGGAGTGGATGATGTTGAGCGCTACTCATCTAGTTTGTTAACATCATAAAAACTTATAGTATTCTTTCTAGGGTTGTCTTTATAAGCTTCATCTACTCACAAACTTGCTTCATGGTTTTATTCTATCTTCTATTATATTTTAATCTTCTTACTTTTTTGCATGCAATAATACATTAGCTCATGTTATTGTTCCTTAAACTCCTACCTCCATATATAGTATCAAATTCATTAATTATTACATATAACTATCTTATATAACTCTTATTTTTCTACAAATTGTTGTAATCTCTTGATACATCACTTCACTATGTTTTTGAGAATTCTAGTTCTATTTTCTTCATAATAACTTATCCTTATAAGAAACTTTCAACTACACTTTGATACCATGTTAGAGTTTTAGTTTAATATTTCTTGCACAACTCTAATTTTATAAGGATCGTTTAGGTTATGAGAAAACTTAATACATAACTTATTGATTAAACAATTTGTCATTGTGCATTTTTTGTAATCATATTATTCACATTCTACAGTCATTCTTACTATCTTTCAATCTTGTTACAAATCTATTCTTCATAATAACTTCTTCTTCTATTGCTTATTTTACTCTTTCTTTATTTCTTTGGATACATCCTTATGATGCCCGCCTTTCCCTATTACTCATGACAAATATATTAGGTAAATTTCCCTATTAGTTAGTCTTACTTGGACTAGACCTTCCTGGGTACCTTAGAGATCCACAACTTGACTTGTTATAAATCACTATCTTAATTGTAGAGTATTTCTTCTTTATAGTCTTTCTTCTATATTCCTTCTAACCTTTTGGATGGTCTTCTCTTCCTCTTTAGAAAACTAGACTAGGTTACAAATAGTTCATCTTGGATCTTCTTGTCCTATCTAGGAAACTAGATCCTAACTTCACTCTTTCTTTCACAAATAACTTAATAACCTTCTTGGCTTCTTAGATCATCATTACAAGTTTATGGATCATAATGACTCTTCTCTTTGATTATGTCTCTTAATATTGGCTACTTTCTTACTTTGGACATGTATCTTCAATTTCTTGTGGTTTTGACTCTAATTATCTTATGTACAACACTACATCTAGTATCTTTTCTCATGATTCCTTATTACTTGCACATACTATCTTCTTAATCTTCAAATTATTTCTTATCACATCTTCTAATTCTTCATGTCACCTCTTTGTAATTGATTGATGACTACTTATGTTCCATGAATAAGGTCATAATGGTTTGCACGATAAGTCACATCTTTTTGTTATGAATTGTTTACAAGTGATTACAAATAATCTTGGATAGTTACAAAATTGATAATTGTACATCATGTCATGATCATATTCTAATATATATATTTTTCAAATATCAATGTTTTAGAAACATAAGGACTCACTTGTATCATGTTAAATGCATGATTTTTCTATATCCATAATCACAAATCTTTGTTTTGTGTACTTATTCATAATAGTTTTCTATTATTTCATTTATTTTATTAATAATTTTATAAGGTCAAAATAATTAATTGTATGAACAGCTATGTTTTTTTTTTCTTATTTCATAGTAAAAATTATAAGGAAAAGTTGTGATAAAAAACAAGTAAAATATTATTACTACTTGTATAATGGCAACCATTGGATTATCCATAACCCACCACCCAAAATCATAGTTATGAGTAATATGGTATAAGAGCAAGTTTAGTTAATTAAATAAGCTATTTTTAAAGAGAAATCATGAGGTTTCAATGGTTTATGGTTAATTTTATTCTAATTTATTATATATGTATTTTTCAAAATCTTAATATTTTAGATATATAAGGACTCACTTGTACTATGTTAAATGCATGGTTTTTTTTGTATTCATAGTCATAACTCTTTATTTTCTTTCTACTTATTCATAATAATTATTTATTATTTATTTATTTTATTAATGAGTTATTAAGGTCAAAATAATTCATTTTATGAATAGTTATGTTTTTTCAATTTCTTATTTCATATTGAAAATAGTGAGTGGAAGGTGTAATAGAAAACAAGTAAAATATTATTGCTACCTAAATAATGAAAACCACTACATCATCCATAACCAAAATATATGGTCAAGAGTATGGGGGTGCAAGTTCCATTTTTTATTTCTCATTTCATCTCTCCTTCTTCCATGTGGAACATTCCCACCATCCTCTTTGCTACATTTTCCTCAACAACTTGAGCTACCCTCATCCATGTGGAACATTTCCAACACCCACCTTAAATTTCAATTAGTCCTTGAGTTGATGTGATTCTTTATTTATGCCCTTGTACACACTTTCAAGATTCAGAACCAACTTTGATATCATTAATGATGAAAACTAGTACACCATCCAACATCCAAAATCATGGTCATGAGTATGTGATCATTGGATCCATTTTATGTTTCTCATTCTCTCTCTCCCTCTTCCATGTGGAACATTTCCAACACCATTTTTACTATATTTTTTAATAGAATTCCTATATTTTAGCCAAATTTTCCATCTTTCTACTACCTTAAACATTACTAGACCTTCCTTAACAGCCTTAGCTACCCTCATCCATGATATTCTTAGATGGAATCCCATCAATATATCCCAAGCTGAAAAATTAGAAAAGAAAGTTACTTCTTTAACCCTAAAATATAAGAAGCCACATACTAGATATATATTTAGTTATTTACTTATTTTGATATAGTTATTACTCTATCATAACTATTTGATTTTTCCTTAATAAACAAATTAGTAGGACATTATTTGATAATGGGAATATGTAAATGATAGTGAATTATAATCATAAAACATTCAAACTATGGTGATAACTAGGATGGTTGTTATCAACCATGAAAACACTGACTCTATTATGTTTAACTTGGATTTATGATTAGAATTGATGATTTTTTTTCCTATATTTAAAAGATAATAGTTATTAGCCTTTAAAGTTATGAGTCAAAATTTTTGTAATTCTTTATTATAATTGTGAGAAATCAAGCCATGGTTGAAATCCAGCTATGTTTTTTTTGTCTTATTATTATACTTCAACTATGAAGATGAAGCCAAGATTAAAATTCTAATCAATTTGTTATACATGTGTAAAAATTAGAAATTTCTTAAAACAATACATTAAAAATTCAACAAATGTGTTTCATTTTCAATGAAGATGCAAAAATGGACTACTGTGACAAAAACTATAATGTTTAGTTTATTATCATCTTCAATTGATCTATTTGTGATCATCATTATCCCAAATACCAATAACTAAGAGGATATAAACAAGTTATGAAAAGTTACCATTAGAGTAAAAGTTGAATTTTTTCATGATTAAGTTCTACAAGTTCCATGACACAAAGGTAACATTTTGGTAATTAGTTAAAATTAAATTAAAGGATTGTTATATCTATTATATGTCCATTAGAGTTTGAAAGTGATATCTCTTATATGATAATTGATAAGCAACAAGAGTTCCCAACACCTAATCGTACAGGTTACAAGTGTACATGTGTAACCATATCATAATCCATAAATGGGACAATATAAATATACTAGCGAGTTGATAAGTTTGTGATCATTGTCTTCCCATTAGAGTTAGCAAGGTTCAAAATTTATAGTTTAACTCTAAGTAACATATATGATTATATAATATTGAATAGCTCTTAGAGTACTAAGGTAACACCTAGTGAATTGAATATAAATTCTATTAACTAAGAACAATATAAACGCAAAGCTATTTTAGCCTAATGGTGATAAGTATCCATTCCTAACTTTCTAAACATGCTCTAAGCTAATATAACCATTAATAGAATTATCAAGTGACTAGCTACAAAGTGAATCAAGCTTAGCCACTGCTAGATGACCAATGATTATGTTTGTGTACTTGAAATTAGTTGTACTTATTCTACCATTTAACTAATAAACATTGAAATATACAATACATTAAAATATAAATGACATTAGAAATAGAAATTTCATAGTAAAGTAAATCTAATCTAAGTAAAATGCTACAATGGTAAAGCATTAATCTTAATTTTTATTTTTGTTCATGAATTATATTCAAGAATAACCTACTCAAATAAAGATGTTAGAAAATTGTAGTTTACCACACTAGATGAACTCACAACTATTGCTAAATTTAAGAAAATAAACTAATAGAGCTTTACTAAGTATTGAACAAAGGTAAGTTTAACATGATGGTGGGCTTGTATTTATAAGCATGAGCATGGCCTAAACAACATATATTAAGCTACAATATTGTATCTATAACATCGTAGATACGATATCATAGCCTTCTATAATAACTTGATTAGTCATACCTCCATGACTAATTAGAAACTTGTCCTTGAGTTAAAACAAATTGAGTATAGAATTATTAAAAAAAATGTAGGATCTTACAAACCCAATGTCATATTCATCTACACATGACACAACTAATTGACTCTAAGTTTTACATCTTAATTTGAGCACATGTCTTATCACTATATACATTATATAAATACTATACATAAAATCCATAGCTCATAATCAATTCAAGACTATACCATCTATAATTACATCCATCTCTCATATGAAAATATATAACAAAAATCATATGAACATAGAAGCAAGGCCTTCATCATGTTCCTTAAACCTACTAGCCTTTGGAGCTCCCAACTCCATCACTTGCATATAGAGGTTAGTGAATGATGAAGTGGGAGTTTTTACACATCTCGTATGGATGTGGAGTATAATGTTGTGTTAGAGGTAAGGTGTGGGAAAATTAGAGTAACGTACAACAAGGTTAGTACAAAACACATAAACAAGCATCTAGCCACATCAATCATAGCTCATACATCTAGAACATAGTACATAATCGACTCATGAAAGTTCTAGATACATACATCACATTCATAGTATCATAATACCACTATTATAACACATGGATTCATCACATAATCATAATTAGTATAGGCTCCTAGCATCCTATGTTTTATGAAATCACATCAAACTATGCATAACATAATATTCCATCATCCAATGCTTCAAGAATTCATCCATACACATACTCAAAACATAATATCATAAAACATGCTTCCTCAAAATTCTATGCTTTAAGGGATGGCTAACACATGCTTATGGCATATCACCATAAAGTCCTTGGATAACACATATAATTTTGTCATAACACATAATGCATAACATGCTTCTCAAGCAATTGGTATTTCAATAAAAACATTATCATTAATGGTACCTAACACATTCCTACTTTGTCATGAGTACTCATAATATAAATATTGCTTGTAGGTCTTATATTAATTTCATCAACACATATCGCTTCCAATGCTAGTGTCTACTACTTTATCTATAGTCCCATATCAATAACCTTCTAGAGAATCAATCTATGCATGAACATATGCCCTAAGATCTCATACCAATCATTGGCCTAGTCTGTATCCTAACACTAACCTTCATACCAATTAGATCAATAATACTCTTAGTATGAAAACTAAGATGGAAGCCTCATAAATATATCTGATGAGGCTTTGCACTTCTCCTTCATGATGCCTTATCACCAACCAGTGCACATCTTCATGTTGGCTCCATGAATCCACATATACACATCACATGTGATGAATCATTAGTCAACTAGGATATTTAACAAAACATCAATTTTTTATCAACCCCAATATCTTAGCCCTAATATCTTGGCTCCGATATCTTAGCCCCGATAACTAGACCCCAATAACCAGGCCCCATCGATGCAAATGTTGCATTGGTGAGGACCCATTGACATAGTCCAGCAATAAAACCTATAAATACATACTCATAGCTATGTTTATGGCATGCTTTGGTTAGTAAAGTAGCCAAACTCTTGCAATTTTATTTTGTAATCTTAGAGAATAGTCAGTGAGTGCTGGTAGTGTGGATCTGAGTTAGTTGTACAATGTATTATTCAAGTGGAAATGTACTTGGACACATTCCATAAACAAAAATAAGATCAAGATTGATTCTTATTCATTACAGCACTTTGACTTAGATTAAATTTACTTTCCATGCAATTTACATTTCATGTACTTAGTTAATATTTACGTTTTCATGCATATTAATGAATTGATGGAATGAACGTGACCAGTTTTAAGCATAAACAGGTATTTGCTTGGTAATCCTAGTAGTGTTATTACTTAGTTTTCCCAATAGCATAGTGCTTAGTAATTTTAGTAGTGGATATGTGGGTTCAAGATGTGTACGGTAAGATGGGAATGGACACTCATTGCCTGTAGGCTAGTTTAGACTTTACTTTCCATTGTTAATTAGTTTAAACCAATGATCTCTTTATTATCATTAGGAGTAGCATAAAGCTGAAACAACATCAAGAATCATATGCCTCACTCTGGACTAAACCATACATGGCAAAGCTATTACTAGTCCAAGTGGGAAGACAATGAACTGTGATCAAGGCATAACGATCTAGATGCCAAAACTAGTTCCATCCATGGAATTTGACTAGATTGTGCATGGACACTTGTGATTTGTATGGTTGGACATAGGGGATACCTTGTCACTCATCATTGGCACTATTGCCAAGGATGGTGCTAGTTATCTAGATTAGCTATATCATACAAGATCATTGTAAATACATTAATGAACTATCTTTTGAAAAATACTAAGTCACATACATCA
>MNCI01028534.1:0-12345 GCA_015680685.1 Gnetum montanum | reverse complement strand
AAGTGGAAGAGGTGAGAGAATAAGGTTTTGTAGCATTTATGAAAGAAAAGGTAATGAAATAATTAATAAAACTAAATATTTAAAAAACTTCACAAAGAATATATAAAATTTCTTTATTATGGATTTTAATATTAATGGATTGGTAGCAAATAAAATGAAGGTGTTATATAACATATCTTTCTTTCTTAAATTTGACATATTTGGTATTATTGAGACATGGGAAATTGAAGACTATAAATTTTTGTTTTAAATTTTTCAATTTTATCTTTGATTTATAAAAGAAATGTAGGTCATTTAAGATCATTTAGAGGTTTGGCTATTTCAATTGGAAATTTTCTTCATTAACAAGTTCAAATGACAACTATAGATAAATATAGCCAACATGTTTAGCTAAGAATATGACAACAAAAATAATTTTTATTCTTAACTTTGTACTAATTTAATTTGCACCTAGGGAAGCTATTCTCTATGTTTGAGAAGGTTTATTAGGGGATTTTTCCTTCTAGTCCCTTACTACAAATATTGCTAATTTTTCTCACAAAGGAAAAAATTATTTATGTGATGACTTTCATGTAATCCACATCAATGCGTTTATGCATTGTTGATAACGTGCTTCCTCATTTCCGCGTTGGTGTTAAGGTGGCTTCCATATCCCATAAAGTGGCCTTCATATTCGATAATGGATAACACATTTTTGTATTGGGGTTGAGGTGGCATCCACATCTAGATGGGGTTTTGGGTCTCTTATTTTTATTCATTCTTGATGGAAGAACAAAGGTACCAAGGAATCATAGTAGGATTGCAATTTTTGTCCCTTTCATAGATGCTTAAGGGTTTCATACATCATCATTGTAGAACACTGGTGTGAAAGAAGAATCCGAACGTGAAGTTTAATTTAAGGCATTAATGGCTAGAGGTCAGTTCCATTTGCTCAAGAATTGTGCATTTCTGGTTATTTATGCATGTGAATTTCTTGTGCTATTTGCTTTTGCATTCTATACTTTGATTACTTGTGCAATTTTGTTTTTTGCATAATTATTTTCTTACATTTCATGCTAGAATTAGTTCTAATTAGATCCTTATTAGTCACTAGAATCCTCAAGGCTTTTTAAAATATAACAAAAATGTAAAATGAAATTGGTGCTCTCAAAATAAGTAGTTCAATTACAACAAAAAAATATATTTTAGATTCAAGATAAAGATTAGATCTATTAGTTTTAAAAGATATTAATAAATATAAAAAATTAGGTGGATTCACTTTTGTAAGATTACAAGGAATCTTCAATTTTGATTTTCTTCTTTTTAGTCTAAAGAATATTTGTAGCATCAAATGTTTCAAAGTAGATGAAAAATAATTGAGTCTTGTCACCATCCTTTGTACTTCATATTATTAACAAATACATAGCATATTAAATATTCAAAGAGGTAAAATCACTTTAGAAAAATTACAAAAATGAAAAAGCATTTTCAAAATAAAAATAAGAAGGTTTAGAATCTAAATGTAAGTCTTACAAAAGCTCTAAATACAACTACTCTTAATATTTCCAAAGGCCAACATGTAACCAACCAATAAGAGTTTGATGAAAAATGTAAAACAACTAAAATTTCAGCAAAGACATGGAAGTCATCAAAGACTATCAAGTCATCTAAAAATCTAATTCTCACTAAGATGAGGAAGTTTGTCAAAAACAGTCTATTATATTACAAATGATAAAGAAAGATCCTAATTGTTTTTGGTATTATACTAAAGAAAGAGTATAATATGATTTCTTTCTTAAATATATTGAAAATTTTTATCAAACTTTGTTTTATAGCAATGATAGAATGAAAATTTTATAATAGTGATAATACATTATTATATTAGGAAAAGCTACTCATATAAACAATTTATATGGAGAAATGCTCAAATGAGAAGGGCCATTGGTATGAAATGCTATTTAGGTGAAGTTAAATTTAACTATGCAAGTGGATTTAAACAAGAAGTCGTGCATCAATAAAGAAGTTATGCTCTTTAGAAAAGAGGATAAAATTGATCTAAATACTTATAGACTATTGTAATTAAAATATTTTGCCCATGCTTTGGAGCATTATTCTAGATTCTATGCTTGAAAGATGTATTAAAGAAAATAAGATAAATGTAATTGGCATCAACATGTTATTGTAGATTATCTCATTATTGTTTTTGTCCCCTTTTTTTGGGAGTGGGTGTTGGATACCAAAAAATAATAATAATACTAACAAAAACTTTAAACATATTACATCAATGAAGAGAGAGCTTTAAAAAAGTCCAATGATTTTGGGGATGTATTTTTAGGTTTTCATTTTTACAATCAATCCTAAAGTAGTTTTCATCTAGGGTAGGAAAAGGATCTGGTTTTGCCCTTGTTTAGAAATGCCTTCAAAGGATTTCAATTCTTGCTAAAGGATTTTTTGTAGATAGGAGGAAACCCACACTAAAGATAAAAAAATACATCAACCAAAAATAATAAAAAAATAGCAGTAGAAGTTAAAAGCTTCCTATTTTTGGACCTTCAAAACAAAAAGAAATTAATACTTCAGAAAATAAATTAGTTTTTAACTTTCATTGGAAGCTTTTTTGGTTGAAACTATAGTTAAAAAGTAACATCTTATTACTTTTAAATATCTTATTAATGGAACAAAAGATCTATTCAAAATAAATAAATAAACACATAAAACATTTATCTACTTTGTAGATTTCCCTAAAGCTTATGATTCAATCATTTGAAGTAAGTTATGGAAGTGCTTGATAAATTTAAAAGTTGTCAGCATACTATTATCTACCATCCAAAAATTTTACAAAGAGGTATGCATTCAATTACTAATGGGAAAGAAATAATTTTATTTAATATTTTTGGATAAAATCATGACTAATAAGTATACCCAATGCTCAATCATATGATCTACAAGCTTTTTGGTAAACCATGTTGTAATCTATGGAAGAAATAAGTTATATGTATAGGATGATCTTCCCACTCATATTAGTAGTGGCTTATAATGTATAGTTAAACATGGGTGTTAGATCCTAGAATTTATATATATTAAAAATAAAAATTCAAAGTATAAAAGTAGAGAAGTAGAGGAGAAACTTCAAAACAATAAAAAGGAAAGGCCTCATAGTTTTAGGGATGCCTTTTCAAGTTTTCATCCTTACAACCAATCATGGAAAATCTCTTCTTTATAGTAGGTAAAGGATTAGATCTTACCCTTGTTTAGAAGTGCACAAAAGGTTTTTCACTTCCTACTAAAGGCTTTCTATTAATAAAAAATAAGTAAAAAGAGATATACTTAAAAATTCAGCTAAAGAGTTAGCTATTGAATGATGTTACCTTGAACTAACAATGAAAGAAAATTAGCTAGAGAATTTTTGTGAAAAACCACACTACATAGAAACTTCTAGATGACATAAAGAATAAGAGGATAAAAGAAATGCCAAGTATGAAGCATAAATCCTTGAAGTTGAGGAGTATTACCAAGTAAAAATTCATCTAATCTTCGTTGAAAACCATGTAAATACCTACGACACTAAGTTCAAAAGCTACGAGCAAAGGAATAAGTAAAAAAAAATGGATGAATATATCTTCAATGTTATAGATAAGATATCTAGGGTCATAAACACTTAAATGAGAGCATCGAAGACCAATTGGTAAACATTGATGAATCAAATGACATAGAAAATATTTAATTTTTTAATATTTTCATTGCTTCTATAACTACACATTGTGATTAACCTTTGAAAGATGATTGAATCTTAGTCAAAAATTAGTATTATAACTAATAAAAGTATACATAATCTTGAAGTGATATGGAAACTCATGAGTCATTAATCCAAGGAAAATCAAGAAAATCATTATGAGAATCTTGAATAGTTGCACTTCTATCCAAAAGATCAAAAAATGTAAACTTTTTAGAAATATTAATGCCATAGAAACTTTGACACTTAGATGAAGTAATCCAATGATTATAAATGTGAAGAGATGAAATAGAGCAAATGTCAAGATTATATCATGTACTATAAAGGCATGGATGCTAATGAGTCACCAAATAAGCAACTTGATATCAGATCCATGATATTGGCATTGGATCCCCGATATCAAGCACGTGATGTCGGAACCTGTCTCGTTATCTATAAATAAGAGATAGAGGCACTTAGTTTTGGGGAGTTTTTTCTTAGTCCCTTAGCCAGACTCTTACAGTTTTTCTATTCTAAAGTTAGAATTATTTTTGAGTGTTTGTAGTAGGAGTCATAGAGTGAACAAGTCTTTATTCAAGCATTGTGTACGTGAGCACACCTTGTGTTTGGAAAGAAAGACGAACTTTGTGATAAACCTTGCAACATTCAAAATAGCTTAATTATTGCATTTAATGTTATTTCCTATTATTTGATGATTTCAGTAGTTAATTAATGTTATTTCCATAAGAATTAATAATTATCGATTATCAATGAATTAGCACACTCAGCATGACCACTTTGAGCATATGTGGAACACTTGGTAACCTAGTAACGACTAGCGTTTGGTAACCCCAGTATTGTTACACTAGTTCAGAATGTGTCCAGAGAGTGGGAACAGATGCTGGTATTAGGATTTGATTCACATTAGAGTTACAAAACCCATTAGTTAATTAAACCTTTTCATTGCACACACTTAGGAGACCAAGATAGAAAATATAAAAGAAAAACATAAAAATCACACATCTCAAGTTTACTTAACCATACAATTATGCCTTACAAGTAAGCTTGGGAAGAAAACAACTACATAACTCATCCTTGTTTTGTGTAGGTGGATAAGCACTTAATCCTTGGAGTTTGACTAGATTTCATGTGAACACTTGTATTCATATGGTTGGGCATAGGGGTACCTTACCACTCATCATTGGTGTTGTTGCTGCGGATTTTGTTGTTTGTGCCCTGATTAGAACTTAGGAAATCCTTCCATTGTTGGAATGAATTCTTAAAGTTACCTATCCTACAATCACTAAAAAAGAGTACCACACACTGGGTAATCAATCATATCTCCTTCTTCTTATGAGAGTGCTTCATCAAATAGATTCGATACCATGAACAATTAGGGGTGGGGTGCACAAGGTGATCAGCCAGTGCCCCAACAGTTTTGCATGGTATACACTCATCCTAATGAGTATGTACCAGATGTTACCTTTATCCTCCACCAGGATGAATAGCTATGATGACATGATTTAGAAGATAACATAGTGTTACCTCCTGATCATGCAATCCTAAGCATGCTTCTTCATGATCTCACATGAATTGGTATGCAACACTTATAGTCAGAGTCATTGTGCATGAACAAGACTTGAGAGAGTATCAAGCCATAGAGGCACAATGCCATAGGGATGTACAACAGGAGAGACATTACAAATTTGTGAAGGGGAAGTGGTCTCAGGATGTCCTATATGTCCTAAGTGAAAACTATAGCATTTGAAAACATTGGTGGCTAGAACATCGAGAGGTCGTCAGATGTATAGCCTAACCTCAAGTTCGTGGGAGGATCATGCTAGATAAAATGGAAATAGGGCACCTTGAATGGTCTAGTTAATTAGATAGGGACTTACATGATGTCTAATAACCATTTGCAAATGGTGTTTTTAGAGTATCATGTGTGGGAGGTGGAACAAGCAAAGAGCATAACTTACATAACGGTGAGAGTGTATCAACATGCATACCTTAATGCATATTAAAAATAGAAATAAAAAAGTGCACTAATAGTTTAAAATATGTGCTATAGGAAAATGAAATGAGAGTTTAGGTGAGGAAATGCACCGCCCCAAGATTAGGGAATGTGACTTCTACTTAAATGATGTGTACAACTAGTACGTAGTGTCAGATAGGCATAGCGGGGAAGCGAGGCAATATGGTCACAGTCCCTGGGACACTACAAACATGGTGCTGGTAGATGTAGAGGAGAATTAACTTGCTAGACTAATAGTTGCTATGTTGTGTGGGTGCAGGGTGCAAGTGTCATGCTCAAGCACAGGAGTGAGGCAGATACTAGGAATGCTCCTAATGCTAAGATTTGCCCCCCATCAATCTTTTGTTTGCCAATCTTCTACCAAAGTCAACCATAAATGCCAACCCTTAGAAAGCCAATTACTGGGGTATTTATAGAGCCAAGGTTAAGGAGAGACGTGGATTGGACACCACATGTATTGGGTCTTGCATAACATTGGTGTGAATGCATCATGCTAGCATGCTACGCTTAAATTATGAAGCTCAATGGTGCTACACTCTATAGAATAGGGATAGGAACTGAAAATCTACCAAACTGTGACCATATTGCCCAAATTGCATATGCCAAAATCTGAAGAACTACCATGTACCTACAAAAATTCCCAAAACACATGCAACTTGGAGCCTACACTCCAAGACTACATCTTCCCTCCTCTTCCAAGTAGGGTTAAACGTAGTGACAACTTTAGGGATTAACAGGGGATGCAAAAAACAAACCAAACTACTAATCTTGGTCAATGTTGAGTTCTAGGAGCTTTTGGAGGCATTTGGAGGTGTTTTCTAAGTGTTACACTATTTACGCTACCCAGCGTGACAAAGCGTAGCATAAACACTTACAAACATTTTGGAGGTTTGGCCCACTATGCTGTCTACATTGCATAGCATAGTAGGGCATAACACCTATTTTCCCATGAATTTTATCAAAATTGAAAATGCCATTTTGGGACATAGCAAAATAGGCAACTTCAATAACCAGAAAGTGCATTTCCATGTCAGAATGACCTGATACCTCCTCATTCTATACATAGAAAATTTTGGATTCTAGAACATTTGCTATGCTATCTATGTTGTGCAGCGTAGTAGGGTGTAGCACCACATTTTGGATGAATTTTGTCAAAATTGGCAATGTTTCCCATGACATGCTAATCATACTCCAAGGATGAAGTAAAACAGATAGCCTCAAAAGTCAAAAAATTGCCAAACATACCTTCCATGTTCAGTCCAACACTTAGGAAAATTTCAGTTCCACATGGCCTACTATGCTATCTATGTTGTGCAGTGTAGCGTAGTGTAACAAGCCCAAAGATAGAGAATTTGCTAAACTATTTTTTCCATCTTGAACACTTTTGATAACTCCTAGCTTGGCACCTGGGTGGATTGGCAACTGGAACATGTGTCAAGCTGGGCAAGCTAGAGAGTGTAGAAAGCTTGATGGCCTGGAAGATAAAAAATTTTCAAAATTGTTTAGTCCATTCTTAGTGCCCTTTTGACCACTTCTAGCTTGACATTTGTGCAAACTAGCCTTGGAAATGGATGCTACACTAACTATGCTAGGGAGCATAGTAGGTAGACTTAGAAAAAAGTTTGCAAATGTTAGGACTTTCAGGGTGCTATGCTGTGCAACATGATACTAGACTTAGAGAAATTTTGCCCAAGTTTCAACACTTAGATAAATTTGATGCTAAGTTGCAAGAGCCTGAAATTAGTGGTTTTCAAAAAGGATGGTGGTGAAATTGCCTTAGGAGCTTTTTCACAAAATGATGTTCCTCTCATTGACTTTGGTCAAGGAGATGAGTATCAAAATCTTCACTCAACTATTCATAACCTAGGTTCTGGTACCAACGGACACAAAGGGTCCAATAAAGGGACACGAACACATGATAATGATGGAAATTTTGATCATAATCGTGACTAAGGCCACAACCACCAAAGAGAAGGTGACAGGCACCATCATGGTGATAGTCCTCCTTCCTCTTCACCTTCATCATCTCCTTACCCCTCTTCTTCGAGATCTAAACACAATCGCAAAGGGAAAGACCATGAGGACAAGGGTAGGAAAGATAAAAATCATTGACAAGACATTAGAGAAAGGGGGTGAGGGCATTCTAGAGAGACACATCACAAAAAAAGGGAGAGTAGGGAACAACATAGGCATCATAGATGCCATAAGTAGCATGATCACGATGAACTCCTACTCACCACCCAAAGTATGTTAGATATAATAGAGGTGGTTAGAATCCCAACAAGGCACCAGAAAGATAGTAGGATCAAAAGATTAGACATGAATAACATCCCATGATTTGAAGGGGGATACAATGCTGATCCTCAAAACCATTTACAAGCATTCCACAATGCATGTGCCTGGCAAAATATAGAAAATGAGTGGCAAAAGCTAAAGTTTTTTTGATGGACACTGATCAAGGAAGTAGAAAGATGATACTAGTCCTTAGAACTAGAATCCATTCGTCGATGGAGTACCATGTTGGAGCTATTTAATGATAAGTATCAAATGTACTCCCAAGTGTCCAACTTGTGTAAACAAATCCTAGGATGAAAACAAAGAGGACACGAACCCTTGGATGCAACCATGGATCGATATTATTCATTATTACATTGTTGCCCTGGCCATGATTATTCATAAAAGGAATAACTATATCACCTCATAGATGGGCTTAGGTACGAAACATAAAGAACCCTTGATACATATGCCCAAGGAAGGCTATTTGAGCTCAGAGCCCATAAAATACAAAGATTGTTGGAGCAAGTTGCCAAGGAGAAATATGAGTTGAAGAAAAGAGAAAGTGTGGAGGAGTACAACAGAGATCCTTCCCTTTGAAAGAAGGAAATTGGATTTTACGAGGATGAAGAAGAGTCACCACTTGAAGAGATGGTGACTAAAAATACTTTGCCCATTCAAAAATTTGCATTAGAAGTATCAACAAAGGTAGATCAAATATGGAACTCCATAGATGAAAAATTTTAAACTATCCTAAAAATAGTAGAAGAGTCTAGAGGACAAAGTAATGATTGAGAGAGAAGGAAAAAGAAAGAAGCTGAGTATGCACATAACAAGGGTAAGGGCAAGGTTGTTGTCCTTGAAGAAGTTTTGGATTTGAACATAGATAATGATGGCAGATGTGAGATATGCTAATATGACCATCCTAGTTGCCCAGTAGTGTCACATCTACAAGAGTCTAGGGTGTACGTACTAAACGCATAGTTAAATAGATAACAAACACCCAGAAGGTTACCTTATCCTCAAGGTAACCCAAGGTAGTTCCACCAACCTTTGACATACTATCAGAGTGGAGCTCCACCACAATCGAATGAATAGTATCAATAGTGGAAACACCCAAAATCATGGGGAATGCCACTACCACATCAAAAATACCCTTATTATCAACTTGACCCATATAGGTATTATGTTTAGCAGTTGATCTCTCCACGAGACTTTACTAGTCATGTCGCTTTTCAACCTCACTACCAGACCCCTGAGTACTATAGAACTTCTTCTTCTAGGGGTGATGCTCCACATGTGTACCATCCTTGTCATCTGTCTACATCTCTTCCACCCTCAGCTCCATTACCACTTGCTCCAACTATGTAGGATGAACTTCCTACCCAGCCGCAACAACGTAACACTACAAGGGCTGTCAATCTTTAACCTACTATTGGTTCAAACAATCGATTAAAGAAGAGACCTTTCTTTAGAATCAATAGTCCAACTAAGTCGTTACAACCACAAGTGGCTAATTATCCAAACACCTCATCATCATTTGAATCTTCAGAGCTTCCTTCAAACCAAAAACCGCACTCAATGCACACTGTCATGTTAACCTATGCCATCACTAATTGGATTAAAGCTGCTCATATTCCTAGGAAATTCTCTGATCTTGGAAGTCCTCTTATATATTTGCAAATTGCTAGAAATGAGCCTTGCAAAGCTCTTTTGGATTTAGGTTCTAGTGTTAACTTAGTCTCTTAAGAAATGTACAAAGCCTGAAATATGCCTCCGCTAAGGAAGAGTAACATTCATTTAGAGTTGGTTGACCAGTCCATCACTGTTCTATTAGGACTATTGGAGGACATTGTCACCATTGTTTGTGGGTGGTCGTATCCAGCTGATTTCCTAGTTATCCAAGTTAACAACTGTAAGGGGGACTTCCCAATCATAATGGGAAGAGCATGGCTAAGTACGATTGATGCACTCCTAGGAATACATGATTTTTCCCTAGAAATATCAAAAGAAAATGTGTTTGGGAAGATCAAGAGAAAAAAGTTCCATGCATCACATATAGTGACACAAGGTGCAACTGCGTGCAGAAGTTCCAATTTGTACAACATTTAACATTACCTATATGCAACCAGTGTGCACAAGCAATTGACATACAAAATGCTTGTATGTAGTAGCCACAAGTTAGGAAGGCACCTAGTGGCTGATAGTTGACCTAGAGAGCAATTCAACTTTATGCATGTAACCAACTCAGAGCTTGACTTGTGCCTATATCGATAGGATAGATGCATTAGAGTAAGTCCATCACCAACTTCCAATTACTGACACCGAAAATATCAACTGAGGGAAGTTGGAAATCCCTAATGAATTTAAGTAAGAGCCCCTTGAATTAAAATCGTTGCTCATTGGTATGGAGTATGCATTTCTCAAGAAAGAAAAATCGGTAACCATTAATGCTAAGCTTACTCCTCAACAAAAGGAAGGACTACTAAAAATGGTAAAAAAATGGTTAAAAGTATTTGCTTGGTCATATCCTAAATTAACCGGAATAGATCCTAGGATATGGCAACATAGAATTTACACTGACCCCTCTATGAAGCCTTGATGACAACCACAAAGACAACTGAATTGAAAGCTTAAGCAATTAGTTAAGGAAGAAATTGAAAAACTTCTAAAGGCTAGGCTCATCTACCCCATTGCTAACAATGAATGGATTATTCCATTAGTCATTGTTCCCAAAAAAGGTGGTAAATAGAGGTGTGTATAGACTTTTGGCTATTGAACATGGCAACATTTAAAGATCATTTTTCATTTCCATTCATTGTTCAAGTCTTAGACACCATTGCAGGGCATTATTACTAGAGTTTTTTGGATGGTTATAGTGGGTATATCAAATCCAAATAGCACTAGAAGATCAAGACAAAACTACATTCATGAGTCCTTGGGGGACATTTGCATATAGGTAGCTACCGTTTGGCTTGTGTAATGCGCCAACAACGTTTCAACGTCTGGTTCTTAGTATATTTCAACAACAAATAGGGAATGGTGTGGAGGCTTTTATGGATGATTTCTCTACCTACAAAGTGGACTTTGAATAAGCATTGGACCAATTAGAGCAAGTATTGAAATGATCTATTGAAACCAACCTAAGGTTCAATTGGCAGAAAAGCCACTTAATGGTCCAAGAGGGCATTTTATTATGGCATAAAATTTCACAAATAAGGATGGAGGTAGATCTTAAAAAAATTAAAGTCATCCAAGGAATCACTCATCAACCTAAAACTATAAAAGATGTCCAATCATTCCTTAGATATACTAGCTATTATAGATGTTTCATTGATAACTTTTTGAAGATTGCAAAACTATTGGTAGAATTAATGAAAAAGTATATACCCTTTGAATGGACCAAGGAATGCAATTTAGCTTTCCAAACCTTGAAGTAGAAGCTTGTAGAAACACCCATTCTACAAGCTCCTGACTGGTCTAGACCATTTCATATAATGACTGATGCATCCAATTTTGCTTTAGGAGCCATACTTACATAGTTAGATAATCAAAAACATCCCTATTCTATTCATTATGCAAGTAAAAATATTGTTGGTGCATAGCTCAACTATACCACAACAGAAAAAGAGTTAATGGCTATGGTGTTTGCACTAGAAAAATTTAGGCACTGTGTATTAGGCTATAAGGTATTTGTACACATGGATCATAGTGCAATTCAGTTCCTTATGAATAAACCAATGGTGAGCCCTCGCATCATACGATGGCTCATGATCCTACAAGATTTTGATCTTACGATGGTCAATCGTAAAGGCACCAAGAATGTTGTTGTTGATTATTTATCTTGGTTGGAATGGGACAACAAAGAGGATGAATACCCAATTTCTGATCACTTCCCTGATGAACTCCTCTTTGCAGGTGTAATAAATAATCAGTCACCCAAAAATACAAATTGGTATAGTATCATTCTTACTTATCTTCTCATACAAGAAACACCACAAGGGCTAAACATTAAAAAGAAACAATAGTTTCTCCACCAAGTCAAACATTTCATGGAAATCAATGGACACCTTTATAAGGTATGTTCCAATGGCTTGGTCTGATGGTGTGTTCCTAATGTAGATCAATTGTGAGTTCTCCAAGATGCTCATGAGGGCCCTTGTGGGGATCATTATGTTGGAAGACAAACAACCATTAAAATATTGATTGTAGGATATTATTGGCCTACATTATTTTGGGACGCCCATCAATTTGTCCAATCTTGTGAGGGCTACCAACACAATGGGGGAATGACTGCTACAATGGAGGGTCCACAACAATGGATTTAGCCCTTAGAACCCTTTGA
>MNCI01028531.1:0-15293 GCA_015680685.1 Gnetum montanum | reverse complement strand
CTATTAGTCTCAATCACTTTCAAAAATATGGTAAATGAAGTTGCACCTCTTATTATGATGAACTTTCATCAAGATAAATTAGAGTGATGCATATGGATGATTTTGCAAAGATCCTAGACATGCTACACCTGTCATCTTTGAGAATGCTTTATTCAATCAAGGCTTCAACAAGGATTTGGTAGATTATAAAATCATATCATCCCAACAATTAGAGTATATCATTTATCAGAAATAAGAGATTTTTTATATGATCATGAAGTCAAAGAACAAGTGCATATATTCTAAGAAGTAAGCAAGATATTCTCCTAGAGCATTTCATTACTACAACATGAATGATCCTAAGGGAAGAAGATATATGCATCCTTATCCTTTAGACTTGAGCTATGCATATGGGAACCCAAAGCAATTTCTCATCCTACCTCTATATTATCTTCATTTGAAAGGATGTGTTAATGATTTGGATAAGCCATTATTTTAATGTATCTACCAAGGTAAAATTCAAAAAGTAGTTTGCATTCCACTTGAAATCATTGATGAGAGAAAAATTTGAAAGTTTGATATAACTAATGTTTCTATATTTAAAAATTAGTTGAATGATGATCCATAACTTTATTTTAAGCATTTATTATTACTTGTGATCTATAAAGACTAAATAGTGAGTGGCAAAAACTTCACCTTTTCGCTACACACTCATTGACCATGCTAAACTATGGTATTAAGTTATCTCACCTAACACCATCTCTTCTTAAACACATATGATAAGAGCTTTCAATACAATCTTTTAATATTATAATTAAGTTACAAATCTTAGAAAGTGAACAACAAGGTGAAAGAAATATGCTAATGAATCATTGAATGTAGCCATAAAATTTGCATACTCAATTGGCAAATATGAGTAAGTAATGCACCTAGTAGAATAACTATAGCTACAAACCTATGGAAGGATGGATATTTATGTTATGGAAAATCTCTACCAAAGGTCAGTGGCCCAAATTGCAACTATGCTAGATGATATAACTAGATTAAAAGATGAATGGCATAAGCATGGTAACATAGAGAAAGTTAACATATATTACCAATGTTAGAAGAAATTGGAGCGTGGAATGTAGAACTTCACCCTGTAATGTTGTTAAAGTCCTTATGCAAGGAATCATAAGAATCAAGACAACTACAACAAACCTTACCAATGTGGTTAACAAGGTTTGGGATGTACTAAATGAAAAGATGACTTTAGGTCTTAAGAATTCAAAAAATACAATTATTGAAGAATTTGAAATATTATTTATACCAAGAGAGAGATTGATGATAGTAAGACAAAGGGTAAGAGGCCTTACTTTGATTAGATGTCTTCCTTCTGATATATTTCTTTTGTAAAAATAGAAACATCAATAATGTATGAGGCCTAATCCTTAGATCTTGGCATCTTGGAGTATCTCCTCTATAGTGAAAAAAGCTTTACCCTTCCATCATTCTTACTATCATGGAACTCCATAGGCAATGAACCAAGTATCTCAAGTACTACCCAATTAATATGAACCATATCCACCATAATTATCTCAACAACTGCATGTCCAACGATAAACAAAATGGCTTTTTATACCATCACAAAGAAGAATTTCAAATTAGCCATTGCAAGAGTAGGTTTAATTTGCTAATGTAATGTACTAATCTTAATCTTCATAAGCATATACCATTGGGCAATACAATCAAAATATTATTCCAATTGCTAGAGATTCTTCACCTTATAAACAAACATATTTTCCTAAGAGGAAGAAAAATATAAATATTAATAATGATTATTATTTTTGTAAGAGGAAGAAAAATATCAATATTAATGAGGATTCTTACTCATATTTTTTATCATCATCTTGCAAGAGATAGTGAAACACCAGCAAATCTAGACTATGACATCCCGACTACAAATTTTTCAAGTATTAGCATCAAGCTAGTTGCTACAATTTTTTCTAAGTGTTGGGACTATGCTCTCCACTACCCCAAAGCATAGTCAGCCTCTAGTGAAGACCGTAGTCAACAAAAAAACTAATTTTTTGCAATTTTATCTAAGTGTCGTCAAGACTACACTCTCCACTTCCTCAAAGCACAATCAACCTCTCATGGAGAGTGTAGTCAATTGAAAGCCAGTCTCCACAATTTTTGACAAGTGTTGGGACTATGCTCACCCCCAGTCAAGAGCATAGTCAGCCTCCAATGGAGAGTGTAGTTAGCACATAGCCATTTTTTACAAACTTTTCTAAGTGTGTGACTATGCTCTCCCCCAGTCTAGAGTGTAGTTAAGCATAGTCAACCAGAACAGTCTCCAGCAGCCTTCACAACATAGCACCAACACTTAGCTCAACTCCAACTCACCTTCAACAAGTGTAGTTAGCAAAATGCTTCTTTTGTGTATCCCATTTTGGCACCAAGATTGTAACTATGCTTGACCCCATGCAAGATAGTGAAGAGGGTAGTCCTAGAGCATAGTCTCTCAAGTGGCATTTTTTAGCTACCTTGTGGTCTTCTCAGCACACACATGAAATTGGCAACATAGTCACAATCTCGTAGTCTCACAAAGTTCAGTAGAGCACAACAAAGCACAACACCACCAAACTAGTGGAAAGTGTAGTTGGATGACAGCATAGTCCCAACCATTTCCTCTACCACGTAGTAGCCATCGCACATCTTTTGCTAATCCTAGGCCTATAAATGCCCATGTCCTTAATGTTTTCAAGGTTGGAAAATTTTAAAATTAGCAAACTAGAGACTTGGCGAACCTAAGGAGAGCTTGGAAGAGAACCAAAGGCATATCGATGAAGTTGTAGACCACTACGGCCCATCAAAAACACTACAACCAATGGTAACCATGGTAGCCAACCTAGAAAATGTAGACAACTTGGCAAAACACTAGTCTTCATGGCCAAACACCCTTGATACTATGACTATGCTATCCACGGTACCTATTATACATTATGTACCTTCTAATCCCTTTTGGTGTTAACTACANGAACACTTAGCACCATTTCGCATCAACACTGTGGCTAACCACATTACACCTCAGTTGCATCTGGTAAGTCCCTATTTGATCAACAAGACTATTCAAGATGCACCCTCTTCACCTCCAGGAAGTCCTCATGTGAACCCAAAGTTAGGTTGTGTGCCTGTGAACCTTGGTGTTCCAACCACTAACATTTTCAATTGTTACAATTTCTAGCACTAGAAGGAGGGTTGAACCCCTTTTTTCAAGTTCTGTTGAGGTTTTTTTATGCGCTCTCTACACTATAGTTTTCCACTGACCCATTGGTGTAGATTGGACCCTGTAGTTGGTTCCCTCGGGACCTTACATAGCAACCCCAAACCACACTTCTCTCCACTATTTTGCTAAGTTCCCATTGTCCTCAGTTGAAGTGTAATCATCTCCAAGGTAGATAGCATAGTCAACTCTCCATTTTGGAGAGAGTAGTTGGCCCTTTTTAGTGGAGAGCATGGTCATCATAGTTACCTCTCCATAATGGAAAGTGTAGTTAATGGTATTAGTTAAAACAAAGTTAGTTTCAACTTGGTCCACTATATTTTGCAACCAATAACCTCCGTAGTTTCCTTTACAACTCAATTTGCAATCATGAACCCAAATCAACCTTTGATGTTAGTTTTAAACATACTTGATATCTTGCCTATTCAACAAGAGACTAGGATTGACAACCTTATGAATCTTGTGATGGTTGGGCCAAGGCAATCCCTTAGGCTACATGGCCAAGGCCCAGAGTACATCGTGCTCAGAAATGAGTAATACAACTTCATATGTGCAAAGATCCAATAAAGGTTACCTATAGATTGCCTTCACATGGAGGCAAAACAAGAGTTTGAACTAATCCACCAGGATGGATGGGAGTATATCCCACTCACAGAGTCCCACCACTAGTTGTTATCCCAACTCATCTAAGCAAGTGAGTGTGATGTGGGAACTAACTACAAGGAAGCATTACAAGAGGAAGAGGACAAGTTCAAAGCTCACTCCAAACACAAAGTTCCCTTTCCCACCATCTTCCAACAAGAAATCCCTAGTCTAGCCCCTCCTTGATTTAGTTCATCCATCCTCCCCAAGATGGTCATAACATCAAAATCACCTTCCCACTCTATCAATCTTAGCTCTACACCTATAGTGGCAACTTATTAGATGTAATACATGCATTATGATGAAATAGATCCCTTCAACTTACCCTTCATGGCATCATGTCAACCTACCCAACCATCTTTGCCAGTAGCAATCACTTCAGCTCAACCATATGTTCATACAAGGCCCTGCTGCAAGCCCTAAATGACTTAGGCAACCTACATCCCACTTTTTTTGTCGATGCCCTCAGTGTTGGTCCAACCCATGCATGTAGGGCTTGCCCCAATCACTATCCCTATAACATAGCTAATGCATCAAGCACCTCATGTGGCTCTACAACCTGTGACTAGGTCATGGGCCACACAACCAACATAGTAGATAGCACAACTAGTGCAACCAACTAGGGCATCCCATAATTTAGACCAGGCATTCCAACTGATCCAAACCTTGACAAAAGAGGTGAAGCAACTCAAAGCTACCTCCTCTGAAACTATCAAAGTGGTGGACTTCTACTAAGATGACCCTATAAGTTCTACAATTCCACCTCTAACTCTACGAGCTAGGGTTGCACTACCTTAGTTCACCAAGTACAATGGTGAGGGGGATCCCAATGCACATATAATCACATTTAGGCGAGAGTGTTTGTCATTGCAAGCCTAGCCACATGCCATCATATGCATGATTGCCATGTCATTTATTAGAAAAGCATTATACTGGTACCGCATGCTACCTAGAGGCTCTATCTCCTCTCTAGAAGACCTCTTGAGCTAGTTCATGACACACTTCAAGTACAACTTGAAGCTAGAGATAACCTTGGACTAGCTAATGCAGGTCAAGCAAGGCCACCTATAGCCTATGCAAAAATTCATCCAACATTGGAATGCCTCATTAAATAAAATATGAGAGTCCATAGCCAAGGCACATCTCTTAGCTATTTTCAATGGTGCATTTAATGATTTCATAAAGTTAAATTTGTACTACATAGGCCTACAATCCCTAAGGTAGGCCTTCGCCCAAACCAAGAGCATAGAGGACGCGGCAAAAGCTAGTAAGAACCTAGCCTACGGGGCCTACAAGAACCAACATGCAAGGAGAGATAATGATAAGGGAAAGCAAACTACAAAAATGGTAGTGGTAGACAAAGAGGCCAAGGCAATCAACAAGGGGCCAATAGCTAAGCCACCCAAAGCCCCAACCAACACCAAAGCTACCAACCCTAGCACCAAGGCAACCAACCCACCTCCATCTATAGTGGCCATGATGCAAGGTGGTCAAAGGCCTAACTTCAAGTGCTAGGATCGCTCCAAGCATTCCCTATTACCACTGAAGCCCT
This sequence comes from Gnetum montanum, assembly GCA_015680685.1. NCBI lineage: Eukaryota > Viridiplantae > Streptophyta > Gnetopsida > Gnetales > Gnetaceae > Gnetum > Gnetum montanum. The sequence goes on along the minus strand of MNCI01028531.1, from coordinate 9,852 downwards.
TAGAGCTATTGGAACAACTATTAAAAGCTGGGTGTATCCAATATAAGCAAATGTCTGAGGATTCTTGTAAAAGGTATGACAAATACTGCAAGATATTAGAAACCCTACTTTAGTGGTACCAAATGAACCCCTGCTCCAAGATAGATCGGTTCTACCATTATCAGTAGTTTTCCAATCATAGCACAAACATTTTCCTAGCCTTGAAAGATGATTTGCAAAAGATGATTGATAGAGGTGAGCTGGTCCTCAATGCTACAAATCCAATCAAGCCATAGAACCAATCCATAATGGTGTACAAGGACCCTCTAAACATGGATGATGTTGGCTACATCATAAACACTATCAACATTAATGACAACCCAAAATCAGTGCAGCCGCCATTTGTAGTTCATGTTCCCTCTAATAGCGCAACAGTCCCCTCAGCCCCTATGGGTTTGAGGCCCTCTTTTATTATCAGAGTGCCACCTCAAGCACCCACAACATCCTTTGTGGTTAGGGGTCCATAGCATGTCACAACAACAATAGTTCAACCACCCTTCATTGTCAAGGTGTCACAACGTGCTAACCCTTCACCTATCTAAATCCCAACAATAGCCAATGCATCGATCCCTTCCTATCCAAGGGTCAATCCTACTAGCAACATTAGCAAAGCCTCTAGGTGACAACCCAAGAGACCCAATGAGTGTCTCATAGATAGAATAATTAGGCAACATCAAGACCAAAGAGTACTTGGTCCACTAAAGCCGATCCTTATATCTACAATCCCCATGGCCAAAATAACTAAGGAGGCCACAACTAGCAAATTGCAACCAAGCACTAAGACCCCTATGTAGGCCAAGACAACAAAGCACAAGTCACCTCCACAAGAAATTTGTCTCTTAAGATGCATGAAGGAAGTANACTCAAGAAAAAAAACACAACATTGAGCTTGTATGACCTAATCATGATCTCATCTACTCACTATGAAGCACTAGTGAAAATTTTGACCTCCATTCCTATCACAAAGGACATCCCTATAGATGAGAACTCCATCCATGTAGTGATGTTTCCCCCAACATTATAGGAATCAAGTTCCACATCCCTAACATTTTGCGATGAAGCAACTCAGATCAACCTTGAGAAGGGTGAGGTCATAACAGCCCCCACATTCATCACCATATGAGTCGAGTAATGCAAGATTTTGAGAGTACACATTGATGATAGGTCAACAATAAAAGTAATTATGTAGACCATCATCAACAAGCTAGGCCTCATAGACTAGGTCAATCCAATGAAAACCATGTCTAAAATCCTTTAATGGGTCACGTGTCATTGTTAGGGCCATGGTCACCATAGCTTTCGTAGCAGGGGAGCAATTTCCCATCATTGTGAAATTTATCATCATAGAGTACATGTTAAGCTTTAACCTAATACTAGGCAGGCCTTGGCTAGCCTAGTTATGGGCTGTCTCCTCTCCAATTCATTAGGAGATCCACCTTCCATATGAAGGTGGTGAAGTTATCATCGATGGTGATAACGTCATCCCTCTAGCCATCAACAACATAGATATGGAGCAATGGTTAGAGGTTGAATTTCCTGATGATGCACCTATGCCAGACAATGAAACGCATGAGGCGAATGCACTCGAAGAAGTAGTGGAAGCTAATGACCTTTTGGAGGATGCCCTTTGGGTAGAGTTGCCCTTTAACGTAGCAAGTGAGGATCAAGGAGAATACTGGATAGTGCAATCCAAGCCCTACATGCCCCCTAACCCACACCAGGTTAGGAAGAAATTATGCGATTTAAGGTACCCCCTTAGTCCAAAACATGCTAGGTGCCTACCCACTATTCACTTTTGCATGTCCTGTACCCTACTCTCTACTTTTCTTGCATTTGTATCACATTAGGTTAGCATGGTATCATGTTATTTGCATTTAGCTTGAATGCTTAGATTACACATTTATTTGCTTGGTTATCACATTCATCTACTTTATTATGCATCTACTTGTCAGTTTACACTTCTGTAGTTATTACTTTAAAAACATTAAAGTGCCTGAAAAATAATAAAAGCCAAAATTATGAAAAGAGAGATTACAATATGCAGCCCGCTATGGCCTTAAACTAGCAACTTAGTGGCTTAGAATGACCTTAAACTAGTAATCCACAACTAGCCATGACCTTAAACTAGCAACATTGTGGCCTGGAATGACCTTAAACTATCACTCTTGATCTCCATCATCATAGTCCAAAATGGCCTTAAACTATCACCATAGCCTGCAAAGGCCTTATATTATCACTTTGGCCCAAAATGGCCTTAAACTATTGCCATGATCCACAATGGCCTTAAACTATCACCATGGCCCGCAATGACCTTAAACTATTTCTTTGGCCTAAAATGGCCTTAAACTATCAATATGGCTCAGAATGGCCTTAAACTACAACCTTGGCTTACTATGGTATTAAATTGGCAACACATGGTCCAAAATGGCCAAAACTAGCATTGACCCTCTCGCTAGGGCCTTAAACTGGCATGGGGCCCATCAAGGCTTTAGACTAATAAGAAACTCGCTATGTCTCGCAATGACCCAATACCACTATGGCTCACGATGGCCCAAACTTGCACACTCATAGAAAATGCAATAAAATCATAACCTTTAGAAAGTTACATTTAGTCATCCTAGCCAAATTCAATACCTACAAGGGTCTTACCTTTGTCCATGGTGGTCCATGTGAGCAGCTCCATCAAAAATGTAGCAAAAGAGGCCTCTTTGGAGGGGGTGATGATCTCCCTTATAGGAGAGTCACTCACGACCATACTCTACTCAAACAAATCATATGTCTGCTTCCCATTGATCACCTTAAGAAAATCTCAAGGTGATAGCATTTAGTAGACTCCTCCTTATACCATCGCAAGTATGCATCGCACTCTCATTTGTACTGATGCTTGTGGTTCTTTTACATCTACCTCCATCAATAAACCTTGGTGCTATAATTCTTTCAATCTTGGTTCTTTTGGACAAGAAAGTTCATCTAGAACCATTGCTTAATTAGCTCCCATGTTTCCTCGTTCTTACCTCTAAGATCTATCCAATATCTGGCATACTCAATCTCAAAGGTACACTAGGTGCCATCTCCCTACGACCTAGCTACTATGAAGTCATATCTAGATTGAAGATCCTTGATCTTCTTATCTTGGCTAGTCACCCTCTCCTAAAGTTTGTGCATGTGTTTCCATAGGTGCTCATTCAAGTTCCTGTAGACCCACAACACCTTCACATAGGAAAGTGCACACTTGTTCGATATCTCATACATGTGACAAGGCACCTAATCAACTTCAAGAGGAAGGTCACGGAGGGTGTCCATCTTGGCCACCTTGCTTGGATCCCACTGTAGCTTAGGACTTGTAGGTATGCAACAACTAAATAATCTTAGCTGAAAACTAAGCATTTAAGCAATAAGAAAGATAGCATAAAATGAAAATATTGCACACAAACCAAGCTCAAGGTCTACTTATCATAAGCAGTCCACCATGTCCTCAATGATGCCTTCCATGAAGGCAAATTTATTTGACATATCTACCCATGGATCCATGTGGTAGGTAGATGTGGGACCATTGATAGGAACATTTGATGCTATAAGACAATGATGCAATTAGCATATGGCCTAATAGCCAAAGATACTAGAGTAAACAAAGGAAGATAGATGGTAGTACAAGTTGATTACCTAGCAAGCTTTTAGGCATGAGTGTAGGGGGTTCATCCAGCTATGTACCATTGAATAAATTTTCAAAATCATTTCCATCAGGGTGAAGAAACCCCTCTTCATCCAACTATTGGTGGACCTCTGCTACCTCATGAGGCTCTTCTTCATGAGCCTCCTCCTCCTCATCTTGAGGAGGTGCTTCATCTGCTACTACCTCAACTGCTACTTGTGCAGCCCTCTCTACTTTTTCTATAGTTAACACATATACACATATAGCATATTAGTACATATACCACACCTTTATCTAATTAATAATATATCATAACAAAAAAAACATAAAAATAAAAAAAATTACATGAATAGAACTAAGGCCTCTAAGAATCTATGCATGCTAACCTGCAACATTTGCATGCAAGCTTTGTAGCTTGATTCAGATCCTTTTGCTGCTTGGATTTCTAATCTTAGGGGCAGCTTCCTATGGAGGATTTAGCCTCTTGATCTTAGCCTTGAATGGACCCACTATCTTGGCTATGTAGCAATCCACCTTGCTCACATCCCTAATGCCAACTAGAGAACCCTTACCTGTACTATCACACGAGTAATGCAAGTGCCCCATGGGATGCTTGCTCATTACTGATATTAACTCATCGATCCCCTCTAAGGGGTCCTGTGCACATGTGGTTAAGAACACTGCTTGATTCATGACCTAGAAAACTGCTCATAGTCTTGCACTACCCATTGACCATCATCTTGCACAACCAAAAGCTCCACAAACCTTCATAGGTATCCTACAAAGAACACAAAATGGACATGGGACCTTACTTGGAGGTTGAATTGTAGCTTAGAAATCTCCACATGCAGGCCAATGGCTATGTATGTAGCTCAGTTGAACTTCATACCCTCTAGCAGCACCTCCTTCATCATTGATGCATGTTCCACCACTAAGGCCTTTTCTTAAGAAAGTAGCTTTGGAAAGGCATGAGCAAAGAACAAAGGGTAGAGTTCCCGCACCTCAAGCACTACCACATCTTTGATCAGTATGCCCTTGTGAGATTGAGTAGCCCCTAACCAGTGCTTGATCTCTCCTCTATGGTCCACCTTCCTACTAGCCTTATTAACAATTTTTGGGCCATTAGTAGGGATGCCAAAGAGATCAGTGAAGAAGGCCTTGCTAAGGTCTAACACAACTGTCACACTGTGCACCCAGGTGACAAACTACCTAACATCACTGTTGAAGGAGTCGATGATGGTAACCATTTTAACCATCGAGATAGTTAGGCTAAGGGCCAAGAATAGGTCCATTAACCCAACATGCATGAGCTAAGCTATTAGTGCATCTAGTGCTTTGTGGCATAGCTAGTGTTGCGCACCCTTCACATCACCATACTTCATGATAAAGATGGCCTCTATGAAATTCATGATAATCACAATCACCTTGGCTAAGGCAACCACCACTACAACACACAGCAAACCAACATTAGCATCATACAAATGAGGAAATTTGAAAGGCATACATGAGCAACCACATGAACCAAAAATAGATATGTACATGGTACAAATGAAATGTCAGATGGGAGTGATGGTACAAACACCTTTGTAGTGTTAATCTTACCAACATCCTACTCCTCATCTAACTAGTCATTGGTCCTGCATCGCTTATATGCCTTCAAGCACTAGGAGATATAAGCCTCTAAATCATGCACCACCTACTCAGCTCAGCTACTCAAACATTTGTGCTAGATGAGAACACCTCTAAGGTAGTACAAGTTAAGGCTAGAGCATCCACATCATCATGCAATCCATCCCCATCAACCCTAAGCTTGACATTAATCATAGAACCGTTAGCAACTTCATATGAGTGAATAGCTTGGGATATTATAAGAACAATAAAAGTACTTACCCTCCAATGTAGTAGGCAATTCTAGGTGGGTTCTAAAATAGAGTATGAAACCAATGCATAATAAAAAGGATGTTGCTCTTATGATAACAAGGAAAGCCTATCATGCGCCATACTCTAGTTAGCTGATAAGCACTCCTAGGACCTCTACCTAAGCCTTTCACATTATCAATGTCATCAATAGGCTCATACTATATGAACTTTAGGATGCCCTAGTTAGCCCTATGTAACAATGTCTCAAATTATGATGCTAGCAACCTCCATCACGAATGCCCCAGGTAATAACATCTCAGTGATGGCACTAGCAACCTCCATCACCAAGTGTGACCACATGATCACACTAAACTACTATAGTAGGTATTCTAGAAACTCCTAAGCCCTTGATCAAAATCACACCGCTTGATGGTCCACTCACATATCTAGCGCAGGCCTATTAGGAACAGGTTCGCTCATGCAACATAGGATGCCCACAAGCTCAACCACTATCAAAACAGGTTTCAATAGCATCTTGTAATTAACAAGCAATAGGCAAAGCATTAGTATACATGCATAGAGGTAACATTTTAATACACATTAAAATTACTAACATGAATTATCAAAAATGCAATTTTTGGCAATGCACCCTAGGGCCCCATAGGTGTAGCACATGACTTAACTCATTTGACACGCCTAGCACTCACTAGGGTATAACATGTTTTTATAGGCTTAGGGCTACATTTTGCAAGTCATCATGCATGATTAAAAATATTTTGGCAAAATTTTTACTAACTCTGGACTACCTTAATGGAGAGCATAGTCTAAAAATTGCAATGTCTGAAAACTACAAAATTTTGACTATCTTTGGGCTACCTTAGTGAAGAGCGTAGTCCCAAAACTATAAAATTTTAATTATCTCTAGGCTACCTTAGTGGAGAGTGTAGTCTTGAAAAACATAGACATTTTGATAGACATATTTTGGCAAAACCTTGGCAAGGCAAGCATCCCAACATACACTTAGTAGAGTCCCATAACTATGGAGAACATAGTCTCCCCATGGTGTCACGCCCAAATAACCCTTACCTTCCCCTTCCATAGTAGGTCATGCCTCCATTACTTCTCCAAAAATGATAGCAACACATGCCTTGGCATCAGTCATGGCTACATCATGCTATGATGCACAGTGGCAACCATGGCCCCTATGACTATACTATGATGCACTGTGCACAAGGCTCTAAGCACTGTGCTCATGAAAATTTTTCTTTTAAACAAAACAAAGAGGGGGATAGCAATGTTGCATGTGATGGTAGCCACAACCCCATCCCTATGCAAGGTTCCAACCCTAGACATGGAGCCCAAACCATGCACACAAAAGTAAAAGAAGAGTGGACAGTGTGTGATGGTGGCTACTTCTCCCTATAGCCATGTCACGATAGCAAGTGATGGTAGTTGTTACCCTTGCAACCATGCCATAGTGTGCAACATGTGAGGCCCTAAGCCCTACAGTCCTCAAAACACTGTGCACCCTATGCACAACCCAGCCTCAATGCAGCCCTAATGAACCAAACAACAAACAACACAATGATGCAAGAAACTATCCCCCCTCCTCACACCATCATGGCCCGAATGGTACTCGAAGCCTAAGCAAGAGTAGAATCCTCCTTGTCACTATGCCATGCCATGATAGTGCATAGCCATGATAGTCACTGCCATGGTAGGGTGTGCAAGGTGGTACATGGGGCTACACTCTCAAACCCTCACCACTACAAAAAACAAAGATACAAACCCTTCCTACCATCATGCCCTCCCCATCATCCTGCTATGACTGTCATTGCCATGGCAGAGCACTATGGTAGGGTGCACAAAGTGATGCTCCCTAAAATACTCAAAACCCTCACCAAAGAAAAAATAAACAAAAAATTAAAGCAAAAAGGGAATAGCATAATCCTCCTACCTATTTGATGCAGAAGACCTCTCTTCTCCATGCATGCCTACAGCAAGTGACCTAGCACTCTCTCTCCCTTAGCAACATTTACCAACCCTAGGTGAAGGCGTCCACTCTAACACATCATCTTTTCTCCAACTACGCTCTCCACTGGCAACAACACAACAGCAATGGCAAGACTATGCTCTAGATGTCATAGTCAAAAGTAAGAAAACAACAACTTACCTTGGTAGAAACATGCCTATATACCCTCTCGGGATCATCTAATGATCCACCAACCTAAGACTATGCTCCACATCGAATGCCCAGTGGAGAGTATAGTTGGGTGAGAGCGTAGTCAACCATACTTAGCTCAAAACTATAATTTTTCATTGCCCTGCCAACATGCTAATTAATTCCACTCCTAAGCATGCTATCCCTTCCTAAAATAGCATGTTTGGTGCATCCACAATCCACTAAGACCTAAAAATAGCACCAACATGATTACCTCTCATTGCTATTTATGTGCATACTTAGGCAAATTTTTACTCGATTGCTTTCTTTCATTTATGCATAATAACTAACTCAAATAGGTATCACTTGACATTTTCTAGTTTACTTTTGCAGGACCATGACATGGCCACATAGGAGTAGATCTTCTCATCATTGGTCCTCATGGAACCTCATGGTGATGTTCAACAATGCATTGACCCTCATTGCCTAGACCTCAAGCCTACAACCTACAATGAGTACATAGCATCCATAGAAGCACCACTAGATTGGCTTGACCATCTAGTTAAGGCTCTCGATCTAGAGGTAGGGGATCCCAATGTGGCAAAGTACAAAGGTCTCCTCTGAGGTATCCTTGTAGCACATGACCTAGGAATCCAACACATAGTGATCTGAGGTGGCTAACAATTAGTGGTCAATTAGGTAATAGAGGTTTACACCTAAAAGGCACAACATTTATAGCCTTACTATGATCTAGCAAAACACTTCCTCCAACACTTTGTAACTGTTGATGTCCAACATATTCCCCAAAATGAAAATGCCATTTCTGATGCACTAGCCACATTAGCCGTTAACATTGTGCCTAGCATGTTTGATGCACTACCCACCTCAATGGCAAACTACATTACACCTATTACACAAACCATAAAAGATGCATCCATAGCCATAGTTAATGTGACCCACATGAAAGAGTGGTACAATGACATCAAGGCACACCTTCTACAAGGTGAGCCTCTACAACATTTAACTACTAACCAAAAAGACACAATGCACAAACATTTGTAGTAGTACATCATTGTAGGTGATAATATGTAATGTCACAAATCCTAAAATGGCATACTACTACCCTGTGTAAGCAATAACAAAGCACAAATGATTATTGAGCAAGTTCATGAAGGACTATGCAAAGGTCACATAATACCTAGGGAAATGGTAGCAAAAATCAGACGGTTAGGCTATTATTGGCCTTACATGGAGAGTGATTGCATCTCAAAATTCAAGATGTGTGACAATTGCCAGAGGCATAGCAACTTAATGCATGTGCCACCAATTGAATTGCACACAATGCAAATCATGTGGTTGTTCTAACATTGGGGCTTGGACATCATCAGACCCATAATGCCTAAGTCCTATACAGAGCATAGCTTCATAGTAACTACAATTGATTATTTCACCAAATGAGTGGAGGTTATTTCCCTTAGGAAGATGACATTGTAGCAAGTTTGCAAATTTATGTTTAATAACATAGTGACTTGTTTCATCTTATCCATGACCATAGTAATAGATAACAGGCCGTAGTTTAGCAATGCTGAAACCAAAGCCTTTTGTGAGCACTTTGGCATCAAAATTCCTTTTCATTACCATACTACCCTTAGGCAAATGGCCAAGTAGAGGCCACCAAAATGGTCATCGTCAATCTTCTCAAGAAGATGCTAAATAATAGCAAAAGATGATGGCATGAGTAACTAATCTATGCACTTTGGGCCTACCACATAATGCATAAAATAGTAATAGGTATGATGCCTTATAGCCTCATGTATAGATCTAAAGCCACTTTTCCACTCAAATTGTAGGTTCCATCACTTTGAGTAGTCCTCTCGGACTTCATCTATGGAGGTTAGAATAATGAGTTGAGAACCATAGACCTTAACTCAATAGAGGAAGAATGCATGCATATGCTTGATTATATCAAATGGTACCAAGAAAAGCAATGATAAAAGTATTGTCATACTCAGCAACAATGCCTAATCAAGAAAAGGGACCTAGTGCTCAAGGCCATTCGCAATCCCATAGAAAATTTCTTAGCCAACTGGTAAGAGCCTTTCTTGGTCACTAAGGCCTATGACAATGGAGCAATCAAGCT
>MNCI01028527.1:3881-62456 GCA_015680685.1 Gnetum montanum | reverse complement strand
TCCCTTCTGTGCTCATCCCTTTTGTGATCTCTTTTATCCTTACATATTCTTTTTCTATGTCCTTCATCTTCTGAATTAAAGTGTCTTGAATGATAGTAATGAGTCCTCTCCTTCCTATCATAGTCTCTATGCCTTTGTCTCCTTCCATTAGAGTCCACAAATGATCATGAGGATGAGGAAGAGGCAATAGGAGAATGATGCTGGCTTATCCTTCTTGCATGACTTTAGTATTATTCTCTGTAGGAGCTAGCAAAAAATCTTGGCCTTGAGTCCTAATTATACTTTGAGTCAATAACCTTGCGCTTAGGTGTCTCTACTAGGCTGGAATGCAATTAAACTTTGACAAGTTCTTCCAATAAGATGATATGTGTCTGTGAATTGACTTCATGGTTTTAGTGGAGTATTTTAATGATGAATGCATCACCATCAAGATCTTCTAGAATAATAGGAGAGTTTACTTTCTTTCCCTTATTTTGGACATGTTTGACTTTCATGGTAGCATCTCTCTTTACTTTCTTCTCAATGGGTTGATAGGGTTGTGTCATGTGTTTGGTCACATGATACCGGTCAAGTGCCTTGCTTAGATTCATGCCTCTTAGATTTTTCTGAAGCATGATGGGTGTTGAGTGTTCTGGAGGTAGAACAATGTTACCTTGAAGATATCTTCACCTTAGTTGCACATCTTGGTGAAAGATGAAAGTAAAATTAGGATAATAAGAATCATGATGAGCATATGAGATCCTTGTTGATCTTTTGGTATGTCAAACCTTAAGAAAAATAAAGAACATAGGTTGCTTGTATGTGTGTGTGTGATTATTATGTTTGTAGAACAACATACATGGAAAACCAAGATGAATAAAGCCTACATAGATGACAAGAAATGAACTAGTTTAAAGCTCAAAGGAGAAGGTCATCCACAAGGTCTCAAATGAACATGCAAGAATTTCAAAGAACATGGACAAGGTCTAGATACTGTACAATTTTAGTTGTAATCATTAAAGCATGTAAAAGATCAAGGTTATCCACAAGGAACAATGAATTCATCATGAAAAGGAATATGAAGAAAGATGTCTCCAAGAAATAGTAGACATCTTGGCAGAATTAGAGAATGCTTAGACAAAGACATCTTTAAGAAATAACAGATGTCTTTCCTCAGTCAAAGACATCTTCACCAGAAAGACATCTTCATAGAATGCAGGCTAGATTCAGAAAGACATCTTCCATTAGACAAGGATGTCTTCTTGGAATGGAGATTTTAGAAAGACTTCTTCCCATCATAGAAGCCAAATTCAGAAAGACATCTCAGGCATGATGAAGACATCTTCCATGATCATTAGTGACCATTGCCTAGTTGTTGCATGAATTCCAAGGGGAATTTGGAAACATGAAAACTATAAGAAGACATCATATGTATTGGAAAATGTGCAAGCCTATGTGTAATCATTAAACAATCATTTAATTAATCACTATGATCTTTGTTGCTTTTCATTGTATCATCATTTTATTCATTGTAAAGTGTGTTGTACCTCAAGTACAAGGATAAAAAAAGCAAGTTGCGTTTATCCCTTGTAATCATTGTTCTCTTTTATTATCCTATGAGGTTAATGTGTTTCCTATGGGAAGACATCTTGCTTGAGCTTGTTGAGATCTTGTGGGATTAAGTGACTAGTGTTGCAGCACAACACTCCAGAGTGGAGCTCAAGATTGTAAAGGTGTTTGAAGCTTGGAAACCACATTCCAAGCCTGATGGGACCTTGTGGAGTTGAGTGGTTGGTGTTATGAACTAATATTTTGGAGTGGGGCTTGAAGACTATACAAGGTGTGGATCCTTCAAACCATAATTTGGAAGGAAAAAAGTTTAAAGGTGTGCTTGTGAAATACCCTCTGAGTGTGGACTACCCAAGTTCAGGAACCACATTAAAATTGGTGTGTTAAAGAATTAACGATTGGAGAACTTATTCATCTACCCTCTTCTAAGTTCAATGATCCACAATCCTTGCTTGCATTGGCATACTTCATTCTTATTCATTACTAATTCTGTCATTGCCTATTTTTGTCTCCTTGGTAGATGATGATGTGTCCTTGTTGTAATAACCTAGGAGAATGTTGTAATAGTATGAAATAGCTTGATCTTTATTGCTAGTCTCACTTGTGCCCAAGTACAAAATGTTCAAATAAAGACTCTATTCACAAAGTCATACTATACTATAGGCATTCATACTTCTAAGTACTTAAGACTAAATTCATGAAAACAAACTAAAAGAGTTTTAGTACTACTAAATGAAATCTCTTGCAAATCCATATGCCTAAGTGTTATATTTAGAGGTTGGCATGTATCCCACGATGTTGCATATACAATGACATAGCTAGTGCTATGATATTAGAGATATGATATTGTATATTTGATATTGGAGCTATGATATCATATCCAATATCATAGTCCTTTAAAATTTGACTTCATCATATCTCCATGATTGACTGAAAGCTCATCCTCAAGTAAAAACAAAATGAGAATAGATTTCCTTAGAAAATTAGGAGGTAGATTTACATGATACTATTTACATGACAATTAATGTTGTAGTGGTGTTTTACAAAAATTGACACAAGACATGATATGTTAAGCTTTCATAAAACCAAAACTTGATGAAGCTTATGTAGTTCCTAGTGGTGGTGGCTCCTCCATTGGTTACTTCTCCTTTTCATTAGGCTTCTAGAATTTTTATCTATTTAGGAGCACCTAATGTTTCTTCTCCTTCATTCTTAGGTCATGTACACTCCATGCTTTCTGTGCAATGTGTGATAGAGTTGGTACATCCCATGGACATGGTAGTTGTGGAAACTTTTGATTGGCTATAATGTATCATGCAGTAAACTACCTTCTCTCTTATTCAAACACCCTGGCCTTGGCTCAGAACTCATGATAATTATCAGTCTTCTGGCTAGGTTCGTTGCAACATGCTTTTTCCCTTTGTACCCAACCTTGATTACTTCTAAGTCAAAGTTTACCATCTAGAGTTTTTAGCAAAGGATCTTTTTGATCTACAAACTTATTTTCATACAATGCGCACATGGTTGCTACTTGTTATTCAAGCTTGTTTTTGGACCTTCCTGCTATCAACATGCCCAAGTTACCATAATGATGGTTAGCTAACCCCATGTATTCTTTTAGATCTTCTATTTTTAGGTCTTTTTTTATTACTTTTTCTTGGTGGATGTGAGCTTAACTATCCACAAGTTTCCATAATGAAGATTAGCTAACCCCATGTATTCTTTTAGATCTTCTATCTCTAGGTCTATGTTTTTTACTTTTGCTTGGTGGACATAAGCTTAACTATCTAAGATGGGTTGCTAGTCTTGATTTTGTGCTGATATGGAATTGATTCAAGCCTTCACTCTCTAGATTTCCTTCTCATTGATTTGCTTGTACATCCCCACGTGGTCATGGAAGTGTTCCTTGAGCCTTTCATGCTTCTTTTCTTCATTCTGCCATGTGATGATCCCAATAGCTAATTTTTATCTAATTATGCATACCCTCTTCATTGAGAGGGTTATGTTTTCTCTTGCTAAGTTGCTCATTGTTGGTTAACCTTCATCAGTTGTTCTCTTAATTGATGGATGCTTTCCTCTAGAATATTCTTCTGCTTGTCAATGTTGAGAAACCTTGTTTTATTTGCAGTGAGTGGTTTGTTTTCTTCTTGTGTTGTAGTGAGTGCCTTAGGCTATGTGTACATCTATGCTTCTACTATTAAGGCATTCCACACTACTTTCTCCTTCTTATTTTTCATTTGTTTGTTCTACTTTAGCAGGCAATTGATTTGCTTTGTTTTGAATTGCTCTAGTTGGTTAGGCATAATGAATTGAGTAGGATCTTTGCATTCTGCCCTTAGGATCATGAGATCTTCCTATAGTTTAAGGAGTTTAGCTTCTACATGCTCTGCTCTAGCCTTTGCCATGACCAGCTTACCCTTAGTTGTGACCAATTTTGACTGCACTATAGTGACATCACTTGGGATGTCAAAATGAGTTGTCATTACTTGCCCAGTCTATAGTAGGTAATCTAGCACATCCTCATGATTAGTAAGAGTTATTGAGGTACCAGCTAACATCTCAGCATCTTTGGGTTCAATTAGATCTACTAGTGGCATAACAAGTATGTTAAAGAATTCCTTAATGTGTTCCATGATAATTTCTATAGCTCCTATTACATCCTGGTGCTAAAGAAACATAATTTTGGCTCCTTCTCCTGTTTCAAGCACCACTTGGAACACTGAAGTGTTTCCAAAGATTTGTTGTCACCATTTGTCCTTTTATCTTAATCACAATAATATTTATCCACTTGGAGGATTTATAGAAACTGTGGGCTGTATGGCACTATCGATTACTCTATAGAGATTGGCCTCCTCATGTGCTTCCTAACTAATGGTCTCTATAATCTATTGCAGATGACTCATGGATGGCTTATAATCCTACTATGATGGTGGTGGAACTTACTGTTATTGTTGTTCTTGATATTGTTAACCACTGGGTCCCACTTGCTATTGTTGTTTAGTGGTTTGTGTGGTTTCCCCAATGTCTATTTGTTCTTCCACTTGATCTTTCATTGGTGGTGTTGTCTTGAGCATTTTAGCATATGAGGCATTTTGAGCCTTCTTGAGGATGTCATTGGTGTTTCCTAGGATTTTAGCACATTTACATAGCTTCCTAATTAGGCAAGAAAATGGAATTATGAGCTTTCCTACCTTCTTTTCTTTGAATTATCTTCTAATCTCCATGATATAGATTTGTGTGAGATTTGCATTGTACTTTTCCATCAGAATTGCACTTCCTCTGGTAGGATAGATGGATAATTTTCTTAATCTCTTTTTGGAAAATAGATGGCATGTGTAAATTTTGAAATAAATTGTTTTCATTAAAGTTAACTCATTGTACTCTTTGTCCTCTTTTCCATATGCCCTTTTTAGCCATAGTTTTTTGGTTTCTTTATCTAATCTTGTAAAAGATGTGCTAATCTTACCCCTTCATTGGAAACATTTAGAGCTTCTACTATTACTTAGAATGAATATGAAAAGGAGACTCCTTTGATATTGATCGTAGAATCCTCTTCTTTGTTACGCCAAAATTGGTAGGTCTCCCCTACATACCATTCACCACTATTTGAAAGGATGAGCCGTAGTGGTGATTCTTGGAGTTGCATCCTTATCGCCTCTAGAAAAACTCTAGAAATTTGCCAAAGTTCATTTCTATGATCACTGTAGTCTGGAGTGTTCTTTCTTGGATGATTTCAAGGCATTTTGGTGACAGTGTGAGGTTCTATCCTTGTACTTGTGGTTCTTCCGCCTCCTCGTGAGCCAAATGTCTACTAGTAGGAGCTTACTTCAATTAAATGAATTCAAATGTTATTCTTTACTTCAATGAAGCACACACTTCCTTTAGATCTAGCATAACACATGTCCTTATTCTTTCTATAAAAAAAATCCTTTATAGAACTTATAAGCTCAATTTCCCATACACTAACAACATAGTTGAATATAAGGCTCTAATACAAGGCCTTTTGCTAGCCTTGTAAAATAAAGATAAAACTGTTACTATTTATGATAACTCTTAGCTTATCATAAATCAAGTTAATAATGACTATGATTTTAAGGCTTCTCACTTAGTTTCTTATCTATAAATGACTAAGGAACTTATCCTGTCCTTTTTTGCTTATACCTTGACTCATATTCCTTGTTTTGAAAACACGCTAGTCAATGCCTTAGCAACATTCATCATTCACAATGATTCATCCACTATGTGAAATTGATTAGTAAAATTAGTTTACTTAATACCTATCACACAATCTCCTAATTTCTCAATTAATGCTATTAATAGGAATAATGATGACCAACAATATGTTGATCTTCTTCATTATCTTACTATTGGGAAAACCCCAAATCATCTTACACCTACTCAAAAGGATGGTTTGTGGAAATGTGGTTAACACTTTTGATTATTAAATCTTAATATCTTATATTAATTTTCTTCTATGGGTGTTCTTTTCTGTTTTCTTAGTTCTACAAAGTCTAAGATAGTACTTGATTAGGTTCACTCAAGAGTTTGTGGTAGATACTTAGGATTACTCTCCTTAGCTTCTTGCTTCATTTCTTTAGGCTATTGGTGACCAATCCTAGCCAAAGATTCATATAATCTAGTCAATATTTGTGATACTTGTGAAAGGCATGCATCACTTATCTATCTTCCTTGATAGAAACTCAATATGTTTTAAATCACATGACCATTTCAAAAATAGGATTTATATCTTATTGGTGCTATTATCCCTCCTTCATCTACTAGGCATCTACTTATTCTAACTACTACATAATACGTCACTAAGTGAGTAGAAGTGGTTTCTTTACAGTCCACAAAATTCCATTTAATTTGTTGTTTAATTCTCATCCACATAATAACTTGCTTTGATGTGCATCTCCAAATTGTAACTGAGAATAGACCTTAGTTTAAAAGTAATGAGGTAGCTAATTTATACACTATTTATTACATCACCCAATCATTTTCATCACCCTATTATCCCTAATCTAATGGCCAATTTGAATTCACAAATAAAACTCTTATCTATTTTCTTCATATTACATAAATAAAATCCAATATAATTGGCACATACAACTATCCCATACTCTATGAGTCTACCAAACTTCTTTAATATAGCCATTGATCATACTACATATTTTCTAATCTACAGTTCTAAGGTAATCTTAACAATTGAGATTTGTATTCCATCTCTCTTGATTACTCTTCATGATTAGTGTTTATATTAGAACAAACAAAACATGTGATGCATTAAGTTGGATCTTCTTGAAGAATAATGACAAGCTACTCTTCAACATTTCCATGAATATTAAGTAGATATTCAATGTTGCTAGTCTAGAAATGTTACAATTAAAGAGATTCATAAAGGTAATCTAGTCCTTCACCATTTTTTGAACTCTAGGGACATAAATTTCTTTTTCAACTAGTAAGATTCTTTTTTGGTGATTCAATAATTACAAAATAATATCTATATGTTGTTTGATCTATAAGGACATCCATTTTTAGATTCTGTTAACAAAATCTATCTCAAGCACTACTACATGTAGCCAAACTTATAGTATTAAACCTACTAACTATTTAAGACTAAACATGTGGTCTTCCATTGGTAGTTTTTTTTTCATCAACTTTCTTTTATACTAAAACAAGATATGTACTATGTTAGGGTAATAGATTTTGTCTAAACTATATTTTATTTTTCATTATTTTGCTTACTATATCCACTTTCTGTCTCATATTCTACTATCTCTCTAATTATTTTTCTTTTTACTTCCCTATGCTATATTTTCCATTCTATTCTATATTCTTAGCACAATCAATGAGGTTTTTTTATGACTAAATATCTCATTACTTCATGTAAGGGTGTGATTGAGCATATTATTAACTGGGACAGGGAGCAGTTACCTTGATAATATATATATATATATCACATCCTTTTAGCCATACAGTGTGTAGGATTTAGCCATGTCCCACTTCTATAGCATAGCACCATCCTCAATAGATGTATGGCTAATATCCTCTTTTCTTCCCCTTTTCTTTTTTCTTTTGGTTTCTACAAGCTAATAAATTCTACTCTTTTGCACTATATTTCTCTCTTTTTCATTTTATCCTCTCTCCTTATCTATTTTCATTCATCTTGATATTCAACATTAGTAAGGCCAAACGAATGTCTCTGCCCACATGCAATGAGGGATTATTGAGTATAAAGTAACGTAAGAAATATGAATATTTATATCAATGAGGTAATAGAGAGGTTAGCTTTAGGGATCTAACCATGTTTCACTTCTTCATCATAGCACATCATCATTGATGTCTTAGCAATGTCCCTAACATGTTTTTTCTCTTGTATGATTATGTTCTCTTTTTGCTTTGAGCTATCTTCCCATATTTTTCTATTCCTTTTTCTTTTCATACTCTACATTGATGAGGCCAAACAAGTGTCTCTACTTTATTTTGATGAGGATGTGATGGAGAGAATTAATTGGGTTAAGGAGTGCTTTATTAACATTTTTGTGTGATTTCTAGGATCTAGTCGTGCCCTACTTCTATGATGTAGCACTCCACCATAGGTGTATTGGTGATATTCCATACTTTCTTCCCACTTTTCCACTTCATTTAACTTCTCTTTTAAATACCTAGTAGCTTGTGTTTTTTCTTAATTGATTCTCCTATATCTTTTTAATTATATCCATGAAGAGGAGGAACTTTTATACTCACTTTAGTTTTTTACTACACAAGTCAGAGTTTTGGATACATTTCTATAGATTCTCAAGTCAAAGAAATCTTTAGTAGTCCAAGTTTAACATCTTGCATCATTGGTAATGTGGTTTCTAGTTTTCATCTTTAGCTTTTCCTAGAAGGTATGTCTCACATCATCTATAGCATCATTTTTGGTTGATCATCAATGGTCTTTAGTTTCAACATCTAACATCAACTTCTACATTGATCCTAACTTCCAGTTTTTGGTCAAATTTTTTTTTCAACATACAACATCATTTTTACTATTTGATGTCCTATGTCAATCTTACTTTTGATGTCTTACAATATTTTTTTACATTGGCTAGCTACACCTAAATTCTCCTAGTTAAACTATGTAGAAAATTTTGTGGGCCTTAACACATAGTTTTTTCATGATCTATGAGACATTTTTTATCTATAAATAGGAGGATACCCCTAAACAAAAAAGGATAGGTATCTTATTGGCATCATTTTAATTATTTTTTTTGCTAAGAGTAATTGGCTTCTTGCTTGCATATTGCTGATTTTGAAAGCTTTCTAAAGATCCAAACTCTCTATAGAATAATTCTTTTTCTCCTAGAAATATCAATTCTTTTTTATTCTTTCTTTCCCTCCCTAATGACACATTTGTATATCATTCATGCTATTATCTTGATGTATGAATATTCTTTTGGATCTAGATCAACACATTAATCTAGTCTAATTTTCCCTTATCAACTGTAGAATTTGCAACTTTCTTGTCAAATCCTCACTAGACACATGCATTAGAGAGGAAGAATGGTGTAACATAGCTCCTTGTTTGATGTTCCTTATCCTTGGTCCATTTATTAGAATCCTTATAGTAGATTCCCAGGTTTCTTTTTACAAATTTTCCTATATTAGTTTTTTGTTAATGATATTATATTAAATCTATTCTAAGAATTTCCTCTTAGGACTATATTTTAATTGATTTTAGCTAATTTTTTTATGATATATTCCACTATTTTATCTATTTTCCACATGCATGTTTTAGTTTATTTTATATTGCATTATGTATGCATTTTCTATTCATTCTTATTTTACTATCTATTCCACACATGCTACTATTTGCTTCACATTCACTAGTGTTTTTCAAAAACATTGTCTTAGATTGTCAAATTTTTCCAACAATCTATAAGTCTCCTTTTAATTTCAGAAAATTATTTTCTTATACCATTTGATAACTACAAGATTTCTTAGCTCAGTTTCATGTTAGGTTGTCTTGAATCTTGAATTTTGACAATCTTTACTGTAATAGTTGTAATTTTGAATAAAATACCAAGGTTATCAGTGTAGGAGTCAGTATTCTTTATGTTACTACTAGTCAATGCTATGTTACTTATAGAGTGATGGTCCTATGAGGAAGTTGTTATGATTTTAAAAATCATATCAAGATCATCAATGTAAAAGTTGTTCTTCATTGTATTATTGGTAGTTAATGTTACATTAGTCATAAAATAGGGGTGTTATGAGAAATTGATAGTGATTCAAAAGCATCATGCAAAGGTCATTAAAGCTGAAGTGATTCTTCTTTACACTCTTTCTAATCATTTCTATGTTACTCATAGAACAGTAGTGCTATGAGGAATTGTTCATGACTTTGAAGAATCTTATTAATATAATAAGTGTAAGAGTTATTTTTCTTCATGTTGCTACTAGTCAAAGCTATGTTGCTCATAGAGAAGCAATCCTATGAGGAAATTTTTATGATTTTGAAGAATCATGTCATGGTCATTGATTTAGGATCCATTCTTCTTCATGTTGATGTTAGTTGATGCTATGTTACTTATAGAATGATGGTCCTATGAGAAAATGGATTTTATTCTGAATAATCATGTTAAGATCATCAATGTAGAATCCATTCTTCATCGTGTTGTTATTAGGCAATGCTATGGTACTCATAAAATAGTAATGCTATGAGGAACTAGTTGTAATTATGAAGAATCTTACCATGGTCATCACTGTAGAAGTCATTCTTCTTCATACTACTACTAGTTGATATAATGTTACTCATAGAATGAAGTTGTTATTAGTAACTAGTCATGATTCTAAAGAATCATGCTAAATTTGTTAATCTAGGGATTTTTCTTCTTCATATTACTCTTAGTTGATGTTATGTTCCTCATAGTACAATAATTTTATAAGGAATTGATTGTGATTCTAAAGAATCCTATTAAGGTTAGTGAAGTAGAAGTTAATCTTCTTCACGTTGCTACTAGTTAAAGCTTTGTTACTCATAGAGTAATGTTCCTATGAGAAACTAGTCATGATTTCAAAGAATTATGGCAAGGTTGTTGATGTCAAAAGCATTCTTCATAATCATTTTTATGGTTAATGCTATGTTGCTCATAAAATGATGGTGCTATAAGAGACTCAACATGCTTTCAAAGAATCATGTAAAGGTTGTTGATGTAGAAGCTATCTTCTTCATAACCTTGTTAGTTAATGCTATGTTCCTTATAAAATGGTGGTAATATGGAATTTAGTGTGATTCTGAAGAATTATGCAAAGTTCATTAGTGTAGGGACCATTCTTCTTCATGTTATTGCTAATCAATGCAATCTTGGTAACAAAATCATGATGTAATAAAGAGCTAGTCATGATTCTAAAGAATCATGGCAATGTCATTAGTGTAGGAGTCAATTATTTTTGCTTTACTAGTAGTTGATGCTAGGTTACTTATAGAGTAGTAGTACTATGAGAAACTAGCCATGATTCCAAATAATCATGTCTAGGTCATCGATGTAGGAGTTAGCCTTCATCATGTTATTGCTAGTCAATGATATGTTACTCATAGAATGGTGGTGCTATGACAAATGGATATGACTCTAAAGAACCATACAAAGGTCATCAATGTGACAGTTATTCTTCTCCATACCATTTCTAGTAGATGCTATGTTACTCTTATAATAATGGTATTATAAGAAACTTGTACAATTTAGGAGTTGTTGATCTTCATAGTACTACTTTTCAATACTATATTACTCATAGAGTAGTTGTTTTATAAGAATTTGGTCATGATTTTAAAGAATCATTACAAGGTTACTGATGTATGAGCTATTTGTCTTCATGATATTACTAGTTAATGATAAGTTACTCCCAGAACAATGATACTAAAAGAAAGTAGTGATGATTCTAAAGAATCATGCCAAGGTTATCAATGTAGGAGCCATTCTTCTTTGCATTGTTGTTGTTGATGCTAAGTGACTTATAGAGTAGTGGTCCTATGAGGAACCGGATATGATTCATAAGAATTATGCTAAGTTTATCAGTGCAAGAGTCGTTCTTCTTTTTACTACTCCTAATTAATGTTATGTTGATTACAGAGAAATGATCCTATGAGGAACTAGTCATGATTTCAAAGAATCATGTCAAGGTTGTCAATGTAGTTATTCTTCTTTGTATTGTTATCAATTAATGATATGTTACTTATATAATGGTAATGCTATGAGTAATTGGTCATGATCCCAAAGAATCATGCTAAGGTCATTAGTGAAAAAATCATTTTTCTTTGTGTTGTTACTAGTTGATGCTATGTTACACATAGAACATAAATGCTATAAGCAATTGATCATGATTCTAAAGTATCATGATCAGGATAATCATCCATAGGGTTAATTCTCATCCAAAAAAGGTGGTGTCATAGGAGGATTGGTACATGAACAAAAGCCTAACCTCTTTTGAGTAGCTACACACATGCTCAAGCTCAAGTCTTACAACTTAAGAAATATGCACCTTTCCATCACTTTAAATTGTTGGCCCTTTTGAAGTATCATGATAGCAGAAAATATATATAGAATATGATCTATCAAACAAGATCATGCATAGAATTTATTTGAAAGCTTCATATGTAACATAACTACAACTCTAAGATAATGTATTTTTGTTTCTTTGGATAAAACCATGACTTAACCATTCAAGCCAAAGAAGGTAACAAATTTAGATAATGTTAAAGTGAGCTTATGATTCTTGGATGTTCAATACATAATTTAAGTTGTAAAATGACTCTTACAAAGAAAGGATATTAGTGTTGAGATCCATCACCTTTTTTAAAATAGGTATGTTGAACACTATATAGATTCATTATTGTAATGATAATAATATATGGGTTTATTATACACTTACCATAACAATGTAAATATGTAAGAATACTATTAATAAAAATGCTAGTTGATGCTGTCACCAAGATTTGTAAGGATACTAGTGATACTTAAAAAAGCTAAACTACAAGCCTTGCTACATGAAGGAGGTCTATTATGCAATAGATTACTCTCATGAGAACAAAATTGTAGTTGATATAGTATGCAAGCACATTCATAAAATCATTCATAAAGCTTACAAAAGGTTAACTTACATATATGAATAAACATGATAAAAATTAAACATTTATCTTACATTTTTGGAATATAGGTCTTGAAATGTTTTAGATTGGAAAAATCAAGTGTTGTACTTATTTACTAATAGATGAAATATGTTTAGAAAACAATTTAAGTTCTTAAGTTAAAACATTTTTAGGTCTCTCCATGAATTAACTAAAGATGAGCATATGCATGTTGCAAATAAGATAAAGAATGGAAAGCTTATATTCAAATTGTTTACTTTCAAAAACTTTGATTGACTAAAGAAGTTGTTAATACTCTATATAATGGAGGAATACTACAATGAATTAAAGAGGCTACATGCTCAATGGGTGGCACTTGTTGAATTTTTCAAGAGATATGATTGTACAAGAACAAAGGATCTAAAGGTCAAAGTAGGTTAAGAGACATATAAGCTTGATTAGAAAATGATCAATGGATTATTAATATATCTAGAAGTGTAGCCTTAGAAATTGGTCCTCACATTAAAGGTAGAATTAATTCTCTATAAGCATTTACTAAGAAATGACTTCATCAATTAAAATAAAGATATTGAGGTAATGGAGAATAGATTCTCTATATACTAGTAGCCACCTCATTGCCTTAGCTAGTGCTTGTATAGAGTCAAAGATAATATTACAAATGCTAAAAAAGAGATGTCATTATATATCCTTAACTTTGAGAATGTAAAGATGAAAAGCCCTACATTTTTGTTTAAGTCACTTTTCAAGTTCATCATCCAAATAACAATAATTAACACTTGCTTTATTGTGAACATCTTGGATGATAACTAGAATCATTTGAAAAGCTTTTATGATAAGTTCAATGATAGAGTTGGTGACTCAAAATTTATAACAATGATAAAGAGCTATCACTATGCCAAGCATGAATTGTATATGTTGGTTTTCTTCATTTTTATGAACACTAAAATAGAAAGTAATAAAGATGGGAATTAACTATAAGTGTTGTAAACATACACATATTTTATATGATGATGAAAGGCTTTCATTAAAGATCCTTACAAGGTGTGAGAACTCTTAGTATTTTTTTTTACATATGGAAAATCATGTTTCCTCTTGTCACAAATCTTGAATTTATTCTATTTGAGATATCAAATAAATAAAAGTTTATAATTATTTAAGGAAACCTTATATAATTAAGATGATATTTCAACTTTATAAAGATTTATTTAATGAATATACGGTAGAAAAAAACCTATGAGCAAAGAGAAATAAATAATCCATTAACTTAACAATCCATAGTAAATAA
This sequence comes from Gnetum montanum, assembly GCA_015680685.1. Lineage (NCBI taxonomy): Eukaryota > Viridiplantae > Streptophyta > Gnetopsida > Gnetales > Gnetaceae > Gnetum > Gnetum montanum. The sequence goes on along the minus strand of MNCI01028527.1, from coordinate 48,495 downwards.
ATGTAGATAAGGCTACTTGTACTTCAAAGGAGAAAATGATATGATAGAACTTAGGCATGGTATTTGAAATTAATATAGCTTTATGGTTGAGATAAGAGTTAACACCTATTGAAATGTAGAAAGAGACTCATGACTTAACAAATAGAGCTAGAAAAACACCTAAGGTAAGTACATATGAAATGTAATAAAATTCCTAAGAGTTAAACTGAGCATGTCACACATGAATGTTATATGTATAGGTGATATTAAAGCCTAAGAAAAGTAAAACGAAAAATGTTAAATTCTTCTAAAGATCCAAAAATATCAAGAAATTAGGTGAATAGTGTTAATATATCTCACATTTTGGTTGTCTAAATACTAGATAATGAATAAGTATGCTTAGTTTCTCTAATGTTTCAGGCTCTAACCAAGCCAATGAGCATCATGATAAGGATGTAGTTAAAGAAGCTAGATCAAGGATTTCAAGGTGCATGGAGGTTAAGGATTGATCATTTTTCTCAACCTTGAATGAAGGCTAGATGTCTAACCAAAGGTAGGGTCAAGTTCAGCAATCAATCAACTTCTAATCCAAACATATAGTTCAAAGCCTAGATGACATAGTCTTGGATGTCCAAGGTCAGAAGTTGGATGTCCTAGTCCTGGATGTCCAAGCCTTTAGTGTGGATATTCAAGAAAAGCCAAAGTAGATGACAAGGTGGATATCCCAACATGCTTCAAACATCTAACTTGAAACTTGGCCTTTTTAATATGGACATCTAAGCCTCAAATGCAACATCCAAGGTAGCCATTAGAAAACATAAAAAAATTCATTTCTAATTATTTTTCCAACTTGAGATTGAAGTAGAATACTTGCATAACACAAATACTATTTAGGTAAGCATCCAAATCCATCCCAAAAAGAATGCATAAAAATCCATAAGGCAATCATTAAGATTTATGGAATGAATTAATTCTTGATTGAGATCTACAAAATTTTGGAAGCTTGATTTAGGAGTTGTACCACCATAGCTACATCCTACTCATAGGGTTTGACTTTTTTGTGAATGCATGTTGTACAAATATGCTATTTATGCATTATTTCATTTGTGCATGTATGAATCTAGACCTAGGGCTTATTTTTTAAATGCCCTAGTTTGAACTAGATTAGTGTAGATCTTATTTTGAGAAAATCTCTCTACACACACTCTTTCATTATATCATTCTCATTCCTATGAGAAGTGTAGATTCTTCAAGGAGATATCTACATTATTTTCCTAAGGGGTTTATACTTAGGTGATCAATTATTTATTAGTTTGCCTCAGCCCTAGGGGTATGTGAGTATGTCCTATGAGAGTATCATAATGTGCTATTAGATCTTGTGAGATTTTTAAGAGTTTCAAAAGATACTAAGATTGCTGTTCATCCTATGGATAGTGTGTAACATCTAAGAATCTACCATATTGGTAGCTTTAGCCATAACTTTAATTCAAGTTGAATTTCATGGTAGTGAGCTTTGCTAGAAACATCGATGGATTAGTTCCATATTGATCAGTAGTTGGTAATCCCTACATCCAACCATATGAATCACTATCATGTACACACAACCCAATCAAATTCTGTGAACTAATTTTTACCTAAATGACCTATATTTTTAGATGGTAAAAGATATGACTATTAGTTTCTATCTTCCCAAACATCACTTACATTAACTCATTTCTAAGATTAAATGTGACTGTAGTGTAAGATATTTATTTTCATAATTTTTATTGTCATCTTTATCTCCAAAATGATTATGTAAATGAATGTTTGATTATTTAAATTAACTAAAATATCCTAAACATGGAGCATCCATTCCCACCTTCCATACACATCCTAAACATATACTAATGCTGCTAGGTTATCAAGTGCTTACTATTGGGGGTACCAATTATTCATTGTTGAGATTACCGAGCATGAATATATGATGCTTGAAGTGGTCTTATTCACATTAATTATGAACTAGAATATTAAATGTTCATGATAAGAAAGTAAATTTCATTCAAATTAAAGTGCTAGAAAGAAAATTAATTGCTAATATAAGTGTTGTAATGGAAGGAATCAGTCTCTATTTTATTGCTATCATGCAGAGGTCACTCAAATAAAATTTCATACAATAAATTCAATCTAAATTGTAGGCACTTAGAGGGAAGTTCAACTAAGTCCTATAGAGAGAAAGTACAAGAGCTTTGTTACACTACTAAAACTATGATGATTAAGACTAATGACATGTGTGTATTTATAGATTTTGTGCAATAGGACATCGATGCATAGTTATCAACATATTTAGCATGTGTTGATGGGCATGCATCAATGAGGTTGCATTGATGATGATGTGTTGATGCAACTGCCTGACATGTGTGTTTTATCATACCCCCATGACTAACTAAAGATAACTCTAAGTGCAAAATTTATGAAAAATATTATAAAGTTCTTACTTAGTGATTGTAGACATATCATATTATTTTATTCGTGTCTTAGCAGAGGTTAATTGTTGATATTAACTCTTATGATCATCAATTTTAATATCCTTTTAATATCTTATCCATGGGAAGTTGGAAAAATTTCAAGTATTTTTTTGGAAAGCTATTGTTTAACACCTCCACGACATAACACATATCTTGGGTAGCTAGAGGGTTGAAAAATGAGCAAAAATAGGCAAGTAGTTTTTGAGTTATGGATTTTGGAAGTCTTTGGGCTCTAAAACCTACAATAACTCCCTTTACATCTGAAGAAAAATTTGCAAAAATGACCTATGTATTGCATGTATATAAAGTATTTTTGTATTGCATTAATGGGGATGTGTTGACGTATCAAACTATGTTACCAGGGATGTATCGATGTAGCTATTTGTAAATTTTTTCAACTTGAATTTTGGAATTTTTTGAAAGAGTTTGGGATTAAAATAAGAGCCATATGAAAGCTAAAAAGCTGGAGAATCATAGCGACAACATAATCAAGAATATGGTTTAAGAGCTTGAAGTAATTTGAGCTTATGGGATGAGTTCTTAGAGGATGTCCTAATGCCAAAATAGTATAAAAATTGGATGTTCAAGGCTATTGAGATGATCAACTTTGTAATTAGCCTATGGTTTGGGAATTAAAATTAACATAAACCAAAAGAGATGTAAGTGATTCCTCCCCAAAGGAGGTGTATATCTAATAAGCCCTTGCATATTTGCATCACAAGGAGTCTGTAAGCACCAAGGATGGTGAATGGCTATTTTAATGTTAAATTCCATACCCATGTGAGAAATTGTCTTAGGATTATGTGAACTAGAAAATAGAACTATTAATTCATCATGGTATGAGGAAGTAGGGTGATAGAAAATGGAGTGAGGGAATGGTAGATTGAGAACAATGGATGGATAATATACATCCTAGGCACCCAGGATCCTTCATGAAATTTGTAATCAAGATGATTTAATACTAGTTCATTCCAAGTCTAGAACAAGTCCATTTCAATTACAATGATATCACATTGACATATCCCTCCTCTTCTATCATTAAGAGCCCATGACAACCACAAAGGACAATCATCAATCCAAGGGAAGAAGAAAAGAGAAGAAGGAAATAGGTAGGGCCTTAGTTAGAGGGGTGCCTTCAAGCTTGGATAACATGTCTTTATAGCCCCATAACCAATACTTATAGCCCATGATATTATTTAAGGCTTGTGCTTTAAATACCTATTATTATTTTTCTAGGAATCACACCATGAAAAGATATGCTTCCTTTTTATGGTTGACAATAGGAGTGATGATATACCTATGAAGATCCATGAAGCTACAGAAGAAAATTAAGACAAGAACACATCAAATCCCCTTGAGATCACATCCTTTTCCATTTCCACTTGGTGCTTTCCTAGTTCATTGAGTAACAAGATCACATATTACTTTTAGTTTTAATGTGAAAGAACCCCCATGGTCCCATAATGCAAACTCTACATGGACCAGATGAAGTGGATTGATGTTGTGAGATCACTACCTGATGCTACTAGAAAATTGATAGATTGTTAGTAGAGAACATAACCCAAATAAAAATTTAGAATTTTGTGAATCAATCATAACTTTGATAGCTACATTTAAAAAATTTTCAAAATTTCATAGTAGCAATGGAACAAACTCCAAGATTTTAAGTAATACTAAGTAAAAACAACAAGAAAAGAACAAGAGAATTACAAATAAAAGGAGAATATATAAAATAATCAATAAAATATTAATAAAATGAAAAACATATAAAGAATATTACAAAATAAAAATGAGAAAATCTCTTTATCCGAATCAAGATTTTATGGTAGTTGGATATCTCTCCCACAACTAAGTTAAAAGAAGGAGATTTAGAAAATCAAGTGCACTTAATCTTGAATAGAGGTGTTAGTATTGTGGATAGTTATTTGAGAGTCCATGAATGGTTTGAGTTACTAGATGTTGACTAGCATGTGTTGTCTTGCTGGATGATAAATCATCATATTCCTAGAAGAAAAAGTTAGATGTATAATAGAAGGTCCTTTCCATAGTATTTGGAACTTGTTTTGTTGAGGCACAACTAAATGAAAACTCATTCTTGAGTGAACAAAAGGAGGAACAAGTTTCTTACAAAATATTAGGAAGGTATGGGATTATTGACTAACATAGAAGCTAACTTAGATTGAAAAAATAGACTCTAAGTGCTCAAGTGTATATATTTACAATTTATTTTTACAAAATTAGGTGTTCATGACAAGAGAAGTGAATACCCTGGACAAAATTGACATCCAACTCCTTTGGTAGCTCAAGAGCGAGGGAGAAGATTTATTGAACATGAAGGATCCTTGTTGCATGGTGCTGCAGCTTATCCTTTGGTAAAGACAGTCATGCTTCTAGTTTGTGCTTCCCACTACAATCACAAAAAATCACAAATTAATGTGCAATGTATAACATATAGCTTTTAAGTACCCTACCTCCTTGGTGGTAACACTTGGATAGGTTGTGATTATGGTGGACTGATTCCTTTAATAATGTTAGTAGGAAGACTAAAAAATAGGGTTAAATGAATAAGCTATATGTTATTAATTTCTGAAAAGTCCAAACATGATGAAATGCTTGAAGAGGGTTAAAGAATCCACAATAATAAAAAGAGGATTTCACTGAAAAATGTTGTGAAGATGCACGTAATTAGATATCATTGATGGGACATGCAAAAAGATTTGATTATGAGGATGTCTAAGGATAAATAACTTAACTAATCCAATCAAAAGGTATGCAAGTGGGTCCTCTCCAAAGTAGGCACATGTCCATTATTTTCCTTGCATAACTTCAAATTGAGAAGTTCATGGGTCCCATGGATCATTAATGATCACGGAAAGTTGAGTACAAAAATCCAAAAGAAACTACCTAAGAATTTTGACACATCAAACCAAGACATCGAACAAGAACATAAAATCAACAATGAGGTGAGACATGGAAAGCATAGATGGATGAAAGAGAGAGTGGAATGGAGTTTCTAATTAAGGTCACATGAAGTCCCTTGTGATTTTTTGTGGTTAAATGACCTGATAAAATCCATCCTTAGTGTAGACCAAAACCAATCACATTTAGTGACATTACATTATCACTCTAAGACTAGTCCACCCCCTTGAGACACAAGAGTCTTCCATAAAATAATCACTATTTCTTATTAAAGAAGAAAAAGNAGTCCACCCCCTTGAGACACAAGAGTCTTCCATAAAATAATCACTATTTCTTATTAAAGAAGAAAAAAGATGTAGGAAGTCAGAAAGGGCCTTAGAGGGAACCTTCAAGCATGGGTAACATGTCTTTCTAGTCCCATAACCAGTGGTTGTAACCTATTTATCTTGTTTAAGGGGTGTGCTTTGAATTCCCATCATTTTTTTGATAGGAACCACATCATGCAAAGACTTATTTGACTTCTTCTTATTGGTCAACATGGAATGACAAGAAATAGATGAAAACATACATGCACCCAAGTAAGCAGAAAGGAACAAAGAGTACTAAGTTCCATTCAAGTCACACCCTGTTCAAACCTTTGAATCCTTTCCAAATTTGGAAACTACCAAGGTCACAAGTTCATTAAAGTTTTATTAATGAAAAAGAGACCTCACATTTCCAAAATAAGGAAAACCATAGAGTTTGTGGATGGGGGATTTTGTGAAGTCACTACCTATTTCATGAAAAAGAAACCATGTCCTAGTTATTAGTAACAAAATTCAAAGCTAGAATCTAGATACTAATAATCAAATGATTAAATAGCACATGCCCACACCAATCAAACCACACTATACCTAGTTGGCAATAAGGCATGTTATTATTAAAACATAATAAGAAAAGCACATTCAAATAAAGGAAAATATATAAGAAATTATAAAATATTTAAGAAAAATAAAAATACTAATGATGTTACAAAACAAAAATTTTTAAAAATTAATAATGTAAAAACAAAAAAGTGTAAGATAAAGAATGTGTAAAACAAAAAGTTGTCAAAACAACAAGGTGGACAAGAAAAATGTGTAAAACAAAAAGGTAAGAAATCAAGGCACCACTTATAGAGTCAACATGGATGGCCATCTCCCCCATTCCTAAGTTGAAAGAAGGAGATCTGAAAGATTGAGCATGGCTGTCCATTCAATGAGGTGTTTGTTGCACTAGCTTGCTTAGGCTCATGGAAAGGTTTCACTTGTTGTATGTTCACCAGTTGTTTCTTATTTGGGCTCTCAGGTTTGTAGATCATTATGGTCCTAGAAGAAAAATTTTTATAAATTATATAAGGTCCTTCCCACAACATTTGGAACTTAGTTCATTGAGGTACGTGTGTGGGGTTCCAGTAGAGGACCTTATCTCCCAGATAAAATTTGACTTTCCTAATTTTAAGGTCATTGTGCTTTTTGTTGAATACCTTGTGCAACTCATTAGATGATAGGGAAACCAATTAGTTTTTGTCTAGCAAGTTGAGATTCATTAATCTTTCCTTTTATGCTAGAATTAAGTTAAGGTTAAGGTCACAAGTTGTTGGAAGTGTACAAATCTCATATTGAATAGGAAGTGTTGGTAGTTTTTCGTACACTAGCTCATAGGGAGAATAGCTTAGAGGAAGTTTCCATGTTGAGTGGTAGGTCCAAAGGGCATCGTTGAGTTTTGTGCTATAGTTTCTCCTATATGTGCTAATAGTTCTTATTAGGATCTTTGTGATTTTTCTATTTGTAACCTAAGCTTGATCGTTGGCTTAAGGATGGTAGGATGTTGTTAGTTTATGTTCAACTACCAAGCATTGCATAAGCTTCTAAAATGTAGTGCCTGTAAAGTAGATTCCATTGTTAGAAATTAATTCACATGGCACACCAGACTTGTTCACAATATTTTGTTGTACAAACCAAGCAATAGTAGAAGATGTATAGTCGGTGACGACTACTACTTCTACTCATTTCATACAATAGTCAACAATGCCTATGATGTACATCTTTTCATTTGACATAGATGTGATGGGATCCATGAAATTAATGCCCCAGATGTCAAATGGTTCTAGTGGTTAGATCCACTATTGAGGTTCCTCCATTTGAGTAATCATTCCACCATCTCATTAGTAGCATTCATAAGAGTGGACAAACTGGTGAGCATCCTTGAAGACTGTTGGCCAATAATATCCTACCATCAGGATTTTAATGACCATGCATCTCCTAGCATAGTGGCCCCCATAAGAACCTTTATGAGCATCCTGGAGAATGCGCAGTTGATCAACATCAAGAAGATACCAATGAACTAGGTCATCAACGAACACCTTGTAGAGATTTCTTTTGATCTCCATGAAGCATTTTACCTAGTGAAGAAAATATTATTTCTTTTGGTCATCTAATCCTTGTGGAATATCTTGAGTAAGAAGATAGGTGAGAATGCCATTGTACCATTTAGGCTCAGTGGGCAATTGTTTAGTTATAGCCCTCGCAAAGAGGAGTTCATCAAGAAATATATAAGATACTAGGAATTCCTCCTTTTTGTTATCCCATTACAACTGAGACAAGTGATTAGCAACCACATTCTTAGTTCCTTTTCAATCTATCATCATAAGAGAAAATTCTTGTAAGCTCACTAGCCATCATATGACACGAGGGCTTACCATTGGCTTGTTCATGAGGAAGTGAATGACACTATGATTTGTATGCACAAACACTTTGTATCCAAGCACATAATGCCTACACTTTTCTAGAGCAAACACCATTGTCATCAATTCTTTTTTTGTGATGGTGTAGTTTAGTTGTGCACCCACAATGCTTTAGCTTGTGTAGTGGATGTAATATGGACATTTCCTATCATCCAAATACATAAGCATAGCTTCTAAGGTGTAATTTGATGCATCGATCATAACATGAAATGGTCTAGACCAGTCAAGTACCTATAGAATTGGAGTTTCTACAAGTTTTTCCTTCAGTTATTGGAATGCTTTTTCACATTTCTTGGTCTAGATAAATGGGGCATCTTTCTTTGATAGCTTAACCAATGGTTTTGCGATCTTAGAGAAATTCTTTATGAATCATCGGTATTAGCCAATGTGTCCAAGGAATGATCAAACATCTTTGAAGGTTTCTAGTTGGTGAGTTATTCGGATGACCCTTATTTTTTCAAGATTGACCTTAATTTTTGCTTGTGATATTTTGTGCCCCAATACAATGGCCTCCTAAACCATTAGATGCCTCTTTTGCCAATTGAACCTAAATTTTGTTTCAACACATCTTTTCAATACTTGCTCAAGGTAATCCTTGGCTTTCTCAAATGTAGCCCCATAGGTAGAGCAGTTATCCATAAAGACTTCTACCCCACTACTAATATATTGTTGAAAAATTCCAAGGACCAAGTGTTGGAATGTAGTAAGGGCATTACATAGACCAAAAGAGATCTTACAATATGCAAAGGTCCCCTAGAGATTCATGAATTTTGTTTTGGCCTGGTCCTCTGGCATGATTCAAATTTGGTTATAGCCACTATAACCATCTAGAAAACTATAGTAGCAATGACTAGATAAGGTGTCTAACACTTGATAGATGAATGACAACAAAAAATGATCCTTGAATGTTGTCATATTCAATAGTTGAAAATTGATGTAGACCTATAACTTGCTACCTTTCTTTATCACAATCACAGGTGGATTGACCCATTTACTATTTGCAATGGGATAGATAAACCCTACCTTAAGGAGATATTTGATTTCCTTCTTGACATTTTGCTTCAATTTGGAGTTCAATCACCTTTGTGGCCACCTCTTTGGCTTCATGGCCAAGTCAGTGTAGATGCGATGCTGGCATATCCTAGGATCAATCTTTTTGATTTTAGGATATGACCAAGTAAAGGCTACTGATAATTTTTCAACCACATTCAACAACATCTATTTCTATTTTGGAGCAAGATTTGCATTGATTATTACTAGCTTTCCATTTTTTAAGAATACATATTCCATGTTGGCATGTAGAATTTTTAACTCAAGGGGGTCTTATTTAAAATCTTCAAGAATTTCCAATTCTCTCAAATAGGCATCATCATTTGCATTATTAGAGAGTTGGTGATGGACTTGCTCTAGTTCATCCATGCCTGTGACATATGTGCATGTCATACTCTTAGTAGGTTCATGCAAAGTGTACTACTTTTTGAATCAATGGTTAGCCACAGGGTGTTCTCTTGTTTTGTGGCTGCTGCATACAGACACCTTTGAATATTAGATTCAAGTGCATACTACCTACATATGGAAATGGATGCTCATTTAATGGACTAGAGTTTTTACACGTAATTACACCCTGTATTACTATACATGATGCATGGAACTTGCTTCTTCTCGATCTTTCCAAATGCATTTTCCTTAGATATTTTTAGGGGTGATCTCTGATGCCCATTCTTGCATCAATGGTGCTTAGCCATTCCCTTCCCATGATCATTGGGAAGTCCTCTTTATAGTTCTTAATCTTGATTACTAGGAAATTAGTTAGATAAGACCACCCATAGATAGTGATCACAATGTCTTCCACTAGTACAAAAGGAATAGTAATGGACTGGTTTGTGAACCCTAATATGATATAGCTCTTCTTGAGGGGTGGTAGATTCTAGGTAGTATACATCTCATAAGAAATCAAATTCACACTGGAACCTGAATTAAGAAGAGCTTTACATGGATCATTCCTAGAAATCTGTAAATAAATAAGAGAACTACTAGGATTAGCTAATTTTCTGGAAAGGTTCCTAGCATGGATCCAATCAGACACAACATGAGTAAGCATAATAGTATGGATCTTGGGTAGTCTTTGGTTTGAAGGGGACTTGAAGGAATTTGATATAAAAGAAGATGGACAAGGTGGGTTGTCAACTGCATGTATATGTAAGGGCTTAGGTGGACTGTTGGGTTAGAAAAAAGGTTCTTTTTCATGTTCTATTGTCCAAACCACTCAGTTGATGAACTGGTTGTAGATTAATAGCCTTGGTAGTGTTGTGTTGTTGTGGTTGGGTTGGAAGTTCATCCTACATGAATGAAGCAAGTAGTAGCTATGTTGAGGATGGAAGAATAGGTGCAGGGACAAGAGGAGGAAAAGGTTAAAAAGTGGTATCCCTTCTTGAATGTGGAGAATAAGTTTGATAATATTTGAGAGGGTAGTAGTGATGTTGAAAAGTAGAAATATGACTGGAAAAGTCACATGGAGACAGGGGAAGTTGAATGTAATACCCATATGGATCAAGTTGTCTATAAAGGTATTGCTGCCTTGGCAATGGTAGTGCCCATGAATGTGGTTACTACCATTGTTGATATTGCTCCTATAGTTGTAGTTGAGTTCTACTTGGATAACACTGTTGTTGTTGATGGAACTACCTAGGATTACCTTGAGGATAAGGCAATCTTCTAGGTGTTTTCTTTTTTGCTAGTTGTGGATTTAGAGCATACACCCCAAACTCTTGTAAGTGTGAAATGATGGGGCAACATCCTTTAGGATGTTCATATTAGTAGATGTTAGATCCACCATTATCATTAGATTTAGTCTTTGTAACTTCTCCTACTACAACAATCTTGCCATTACCCCTTTAATTGGCATTCTTATCTTCTTTGCATCTCCTACAATCACGATCACTACCTTCTTCTTTGGACTCTTTAGCAATTTTCAAAATAGCTTGAAATCTGCTATCCATGAAGTTTCATAATTGATCTACCTTTACCAAAATTTTAGAAGTGCATTTTTGAATTAGCAAGGTTTTATGTTTCACTACCTCATTAAGTGATGATTCCTCCTCATTGTCACAAAATCAAACCTCCCTCTTACGAATGGAAGGATCGTAGTTGTACTCTTCTACACTTTCTTATTTTCTCAACTCTTCTTCTTCTTTCGCTACCTACTCAACCAACCTTCTGATATGATGGGCTCTTAATTCTAATAATTGCCCTTGGGTATAAATGCTAAGAGTTCTCATCATTTCTAATAAAAGCCCATCTACAATGTGATGAAGTTGTTCTAGTTGAGAATAGCCATGGCTAGGATATATGTGCAATAAGGAATAGTATCAGCCCATGGTGGCATCCAAGGGTTCATGTATTCCTTTCTTTCCATCCTTGGATCTAACTTTTCAAGTTGGACACTTGAGAGTACATCTGATACTTGTCATTGAACAATTTAAGCATTGTACTCCACCATTGGATGGATTTTGTTTCTAAGGACCAGTACTAGCTTTCTACTTCTTTAATGAGTATACTGGGGAACAACTTAAGCTTTTGCCAATCATTTTCTATATTTTGCAAGGCACATGCATCATGAAAAGCTTGAAGATGATTCTACAAATCTGAGTTATATCCCCTTTAAACCTAGGGATATTGTTCATGTTTAGCCTCTTGATTCAACTATCCTTAATGTGCCTTGTAGGAATTTAGATTTCCTCTACAATGTTTAGCATGCTCAAGGTAGTAATCAAAGACTCATTGAGGCCACGATTCTGGTGCCTATGATTCCCTCAAATACCCCTTCATGCATGGAAACAAGTCTCTGTTGAACACACATACCTAGGGTCTTGACTTGTCCAACAGTCCTTGTAATCATCTTGATTCCATCAATCACCTTAATCATGATTATGTTTGCTATGGTTGCATTTAGAGTTAGAAGTGGAAGAAGATGTTGATGAAGGCGAATAGGAAGAAGGACTAGCACCATCATGATGCTTACTACTCCTTCAGTGATCATCACCATGATCATGATCTTGTTTCTTGATCGCATCCATGCCCTGACTCTCCTTTTTGGATTTCCCTTTATCATTGGATCCATTCTTGCTAGAATATAGATTCTAGATCATGGACTAAAGGTTCTAGTTTTGACCTCCTTCACCAAACTCAAAGATAGGAGTTTTTCTAAGTGGAAAAACCCCAAAGAAAGGTTCTCCACCATCTTTGTGGTATGTCAGGTATGGGTAATCATTGAACCACTTTTCCTTCATATCTTTAGAACACTATTCTAGTTGTTGATCCCTTAGACATTGTGCCTTAATGGGATGATAATTCCTAGTGTCACTATCCTAAAAATGTACTAATCATGAAGTCCTTGGAGTCCCAATTGTATAAGAGTTTGTTGAAGCATTGAAGGAATGGATTGATCAAGCAACAACACGATGTTTCCCTACATGTCACACCACTGTAGTAGTTCATCCTATTGTAGGATGAAGGTGAAATTGGATATATACTCATTAGGATGAGCATATACCACTTTGTTTTATTAGGAGACTAGCTAATGTACTCCATCAAACTTGGGTGGTGAATCACTCTTGTGAGAAGAAGACATCTTGTGTTAGAAAATAAAAATGTAGTGTGCTTTTTAAATTTGTTGCAGTTATTTTAAAGTATGATATGAATCTAGGGTTTGTTCCAATGATTTTGAATAAATTTCACTAAATCCTAGATATTGCATGTAAAAAATAAAAGGTCCCTAGCAACAACACCAATGATGATTAGCAAGGTACCCCTACACCCAACCATATGAAGCATAAGCATTCATGCATGATCTAGTTGAATTTTACAGACCTTAAGGTCTTAAGTAGACTAGTTCGAAGATGTGAAATCTAATCATGATAAGCATTGTCTTCTCACCTATACTTGTGAAGCTTAATTATAATTAAGGCAAATGATTTTTTTATTTTTTTTATCTAAAATTAATAACAAGTTGAAACTTAATTTATAAACCACTTTAATTAATCTAATTGCTGATCAATAACTAACTTTCCTAACATATGTATTTGATCCCACTTTCCATGCACATCTTAAACACATATAATGATGCTGGGTTACCAAATGTTAAGTGTTACTAGGATTACCAAGAGTCATACGCATGCTTAATTAATTCTATTTAATCAAACTAGCTTACTTTAGCTTAATTACTAAGTAGTATTAGATGAAATTACATAAAACATTAAATGCATGAATAAAATATTTAAGCTAGCTAAGGTGTTACAATGTTTGATTAGAAAACTCATCTTTATTACCACTTAGGTACAACAATGCTTGAATAAAGATTTGTACACTCAATGACTCTTGTTGCATGCACTTTGGAAAATATTCTAGCTCTGGAGAAAAGAAACTACAAGAACTTTGCTATGCTATGAAAAAAAATATATGGGAACCATGTGTCCAAGTGTTATATTTGTAGGCTGCACATACCCTATGATATTGGATATTTGACATTGCATCTTGGGGCTCGATATTGGATACCTAACATTGTGACTCTAATATCAAATATTTGATATCAGAGCACTACAAAATATGATTTATCACTTATCTACTCAAGTTTAATAATATCATCTATAATCTTCTAAATCCAATAAGTTGTGGATTTAGCTAAAATTTTATAAGTATTATTGATAAAATTCATAAGACTTCAATTAGTGAAGGTCATTGGCAATGTTGATGGGGACTTTAGTTAGCTACGTGCGATACCTAGGAAGTTAGTAAAATTATATAATGATGTTGTAATGAACCTTAAATTAAAAATCATTTAGAAAAATAATAAAAATAAAAGCAAAATATTTTTGGCAAGATCTAATATGGCTTTTTCTTATAGGGGAGATTCTTCACCGCTATATAAGGGTGGTTCCAATAAGCAAAGTTGTGAAGGTTCAAAGCCATTGGTGCCTCAGTAGTGCAAAATGGTCTATACTCATCTAGATGAGTATGTTATAGACTTCACCTTCATCCTTCACTAGGATGAACAGATGTAGTGGAGGGACATGAAGGAAAACATTGTATTGCTGCTCAATTAATCAGTTCTTGCAATGCTGCTCCACACTCTCATGAAATTGGGCATCACAAGGCTCAATGTTGAATATGTTGTGCAAGATCATGAATATTAAGATTACCATCCCACTGAGGAATAATGGAGAAAATATAAGCAAATTAAGGCTTGCTACAAGTCGTTAAATGGTAAATAGTTCATCAAGCCCTTGTTCTTGTTGGGCTAAAAGGAAGGTAAGGATCCCTTTTTAGAGGATTCTCAAAATACAAATTCTTCTCCCATTTTCTTTGATGAAGGGGCCCTTAATTAGAATCTACAATCAATTGTAAATAGCCTTGGGTCAAGGAAGAGTAGGTCCCATGACCATGGAAGCTCCAAAGGAGGGAGTCAAGGCAAGAATAGTGATAGGCACCACCATAATGATAAACATAGTGATTGTGGCTAGGACCAGAGAAGAGGGAGTAGCAAGCACTACTCTAGTGCTAGTCTTCCTTTCTCTTCACCTTCATCATCCTCATCTTCTTCCTCCTCTAGCTCTAATTGAAGCTACAAAGGATGAGACCATGATGAAGGTGACCAATGGGATAGAGATGATCACATACCTGACTAAAATAGTAGAGACTAAGGATGTGGGCAATTAAGAGAGGCCCACCATCATGAATGAAGGGATATTAGAGGGCATCATAGGAATCATGACCATCATAAGGGTCATGACTATGATAAACCTTTTATTGCAACTAGAAACATGCTCAACAATATGGAGGCCATGAGAATTCCAACAAGGCACATGAAACATAGTTGGATTATATGGTTGGACATGAACAATATTCCTAAATTTGAAGGGGAATACAATTATGATCCGCAAAATCATCTTCAAGCCTTTCACAATGCATGCACCTTATAAAACATTGAGAATGAATGATAGAAATTGAGATTTTTTATTAGGACACTCATTAAGGAGGCTAAAAGTTGGTACCGGTGCTTAGAACTAGAATTAATCAGATGATGGAGTATGATGCTTAAGCTATTTAGTGATAACTATTAGAAATACTCCCAAATGTCTAACCTAAGAAGGTAGATCCAAGGTTGGAAGCAAGAAAAATATAATCCTTGGATGTGGTCATGGATAGATATTACTCATTGTTACACTGATGCCTAGGCCATGGGCTCCAAACTAAAATGAGAAGAACTCTTGGGGTTTATGCCTAAGGGAGGCTTTTAGAGCTAAGGGCCCATCAGATTCAAAGGCTAATTGAGCAAGTGGCTAAAGAAGAGGAAGATCTAAGAAAGAAAAAAAGGTAGAGGAGTACAACCAGGGCCCTTCCATTTGCAAAAGGAAGGCTCGGTTCTATGACAATGAGGAGGAGTCATCACTTGACAAAGTGGTGTAATGTAAGACCTTGCAAATATAGAAATATATTTCTAAGATATTACCCAATGTAGATATAATGTAGGACTCTTTGGATAAAAAGTTTGAAACTACCCTTAGAATTGCTAAAGAGTCTAAAGAGCAAGGTAGTGGTTGTGATCGAAGGAGAATGAAGAAAGTTGAACATGCCCATAAAATAGGCAATAGAAAAGTTAGTATAGTGAAAGAGGTTGTGGATTCTAAAACAAATGATGATGATGGGTGTAACATCTACCAATACAAACATCCTTATAAATGTTTCCCAATTGTATCACACTTGCAGGAATCTAGGGTATATGATCTAAATCCTAGATTGAAAAAAAGGTAAGCACCCAAGAGGTTGCCTTATCCTTAAGGCAACTACAAGCAAATCCACCAATAAGCTTACTATCCAAGTGGAGTTTCACCTCAGCCTCATGAGTAGTACTAGTAGTGGTAACACCTATCATTGTGGGAGATGCCACCACCAAGGTAGCAGTATCCTTACGGTTAACCACATCCATATGGGTACTATGTTTAGCAGCCAATTTCTCTATTTGACTCTTCCACTTATGCCTCTTTCTAGCACCACTACTAAGCTCTTGAGTATTAGAGAGCATAATTTCCAAAAGGGGTGTCCTCATCTTCTTTCTATCCTTCTCATATTTCTACACCTGTATCTCCACCTTCAACTCAACTGCCACCCACTCCATCCATGCAAGGTGAAATTCTAGGCTAGCCATAGTAGAGAAATGTCACAATAGCTGTTAACCTATAGCTAACTCCATAGTTGAGTGGTTTAGATAATGAGCCCCAAAAATGACCTTTCTTCTAAACCAATAGTTCTTCTAAGTCTTCAAAGATACCTTTAGTTGTAGACCCTTCTTCTCCTTCCTCCTTTGAAACATCCTTTGAGATTCCTTTGAATCAAACATCCTTTGTGATCACAGACTAGATAAAGAATGGCTATCTTCCAAGGAAGAGATCTAATCCTAGAAGTTTCCTCATTTACTTGTAAATCATTAGGAATTAGCCTTTCAGGGCTCTTTTGGACTTAGGTTTTGGTGTCAACTTGATTTATCATGAAATGTACAAAGCCTAGAAATTTCCTCCACTTAAGAAAAGAAACATTTGTCTTGAGTTAGCAAATAAATCTATCATTATTCCCTTGGGATTGGTGGAGGACATTGTGATTACCATTCATGGGTGGTTTTAGCTTGCTAACTTCCTAATGATCCAAGTAGAAAACTACAAGGGGGACTTCCTAATCATCATGGGAAGGACTTGACTAAGTACAATAGATGTGCAACTAGGAATTAGAGACCTCTTCTTGGAGATTTCCAAGGAAAATAATTTTGGAAAAATAGAGAGGAAGCACATTCCATACATTGCATATCGTAACATAGGATGCCACTAGGTGCAAAAATTTGAATAGTTAAAAGCACAACAATCCCAGCATGTAGGTAGTGTGCATATGTCACTAAAATCCAAAGGTGCCTATACACAATAGCAACAAAATAGGAGGGAACCTAGTGGCTAATAGGTGAATTTGAAAGTAGCTCAACAATGTGCATTGAACAATCTAAAAGCTTAACAAGTTCCTACATTGAAGGCGTGAACAAAATGGAGCAAATCCATGACCAACTCTCTGAAGACTTGATGATACCAACTAACCAAAGTTGGAAATCCTTGAGGGCTTTAAATAAGATTTCCTTGAGTTCAAAACACTATTGGGTGGAATGGAATATGCATTTTTGAAAAATGACAAGCTAGTTATTATCAATGCCAACCTTGCTCCTATGCAGAAAAAGAAGTTGTTAGTGTTTGTTAATAAATAGTCAACAATCTTTGCTTGGTCATATCATGAACTAACTATAATTGATCCAAGGATATTCTAGCATCACATCTACACAAACTCTTCCATTAAACCAAAGAGACAACCATAGTGATAGTTGAATCCCAAATTGAAGCTGATCATCAAAGAGGATATTAGACAACTCCTCAAGGTGAGGTTCATATATCCTATTGCAAATAGCAAGTGGGTTAGCCCACTTAAGATAGTGCCAAAGAAATGAGGTAAATGAAGGGTTTGCATCAATTTTAGGCTATTGAACATGGAAACATTCAAGGATAATTTTTCTTTGACATTTGTGGACTAGATGTTGGACACCATTTCTAGGCATTGTTACTACAACTTTCTAGATGGTTATAGTGGTTATAACTAGATCAAGATTGCACCAAAATATTAGGCTAAAACAACATTCAAGATTCCTTGGAGGAATTTCACATATATAAAGATGTCGTTTGGCTTATGTAATACCTCTACAACATTCCAAAATCTTATCTCTATCACCTTCCATCAACAGAGTGGTAGCTGGGTGGAAGTCTTCATGGATGACTTCTCCACCTATGAAGCTACTTTTAAGTAAGCCCTAGACCATCTTAAGCAAGTGCTAAAAAGGTGTGTGGAGAAAAACCTTAGGCTCAATTGGAAGAAAAGCCATTTGATGGTCCAAGAAGGCATTATTTTGGGACACAAAATTTCAAAAAAAAAAGGATTAAGGTGGATCCTAAAAAAATAAGGGTCATTCAAGAAATTACCAAACTATCAAAAATAGTTAAAGATGTCAGCTCATTCCTTGTCCATACTAGGTATGGCTAGTGATTCATCAAGAATTTATCTAAGATTGCTAAACCATTGGTTAAGTTGACAAAGAAGAATTCTCAATTTGTTAGACCAAGGAATACGAGCATGCATTCTAACAACTTAAGAAAAAGATCATGGAAACTCCAATTCTATGAGCACTTGATTGGTCTAGACCCTTTCACATCATGATGGATGCATCCAATTATGCCTTGGAAGTCATTCTCACATAGTTGGATGATCAAAAATATCATTACTACATCCACTATGCAAGCAGAAGCATTGTGAGTGCACAACTCAACTACAAAACTATAAAGAAAGAACTAATGGCAGTGGTGTATGCCTTGGAAAAATTTAGGCACTATGTACTTAGGTACAAGGTGTTTATGCACATAGACCACAATGTAATCTAGTTCTTGATGAATAAGCCAACGATGAACCCCCATGTCATATGGTGGCTAGTGATCCTACAAGAATTCGATCTAACAATGGTAGATCAAAAGGGAACTGAGAACATGGTTGTTGATCACTTGTATTAGTTGAGATGGGACAACAAAGAGGAGAAGAGCCTACTTTCATGTCAATTTTCTAATGAACTCCTCTTTGCATGAACTGTGATAGAACAAATGCCCACAGAACCTAACTGGTACGATGGCATCCTCACCCATCTACTCACTCAAGAGATGCCATAGGAGTGGGACAATAGGAAGAAACAATAGTTTCTTCACTAGGCAAAACACTTCATGAAAATAAAAAAACTCTTTTATAAGGTATGCATTAATGGCATAGTTTGATGGTGCATACATGGTGCTAATCAACTTCATGTTATCCAAGATGCTCATGAGGGCCCTTGTGGGAGTCACTATGCTAGGAGATGCATGGCCATTAAGATCATCATGCTAAGGTATTATTGGAAAATACTTTTCAAGGATGCTCATCACTTTGTCCACTCCTATGATCACTATCAATGCAATGGTGGAATGACCACTTGAATGGAAGGACCTCAATAGTGGATCCAACCATTGAAGCCCTTTGATATTTAGGGCATCCACTTCATGGGTTCCATCACTCCCATGTCTAATGAAAAGGTGTATATCATAGTAACTATTAAATATTGTATGAAATGGGTAGAAGCTATGGCCATCACTGGTTACACATCTTCTACGATTGCTCGATTTGTATAACAAAATGTTGTAAATAGGTTTGGGATTCCACATGCACTTATTTATGATAATAGAACTCATTTTATAGGTACTACCTCGTAGAAGCTCATGTAATTCTTGGGGGTTGAACATAAATTAATAACATCCTACCACCCCCAAGCTAACGATCAAGTGAAGGTTACAAATAGGGAGATCATGAAAATAGTAACACAAACTGTTAGTAAATATGGGAGAGATTGGAGCACAAAACTCAATGATGCCCATGAAGCCTATCACTCTACTTGGAAACTTCCCATTGGCTACTCTCCCTATGAGCTTGTGTACGAAAAATTATCAATACTTCTAATCTAAGCAAAACTTCATACACTTTCAACAACTTGCGACCTTGACCTTGATGTAAGTCTAGCATAGAAAGAAAGATTAATAAACCTTAACTTACTAGATGAGGATTGATTGGTGGCCCTATTATCTAACAAAGTAAACAAGGCATTTAATAAATAACCCATGACCTTAGAATGAGGAAAGTGAAATATCAACCATGAGATAAGATCATATACTAGAATCCCTAACAAACTAAGTTCCAAACATTGTGGGAGGGATCTTATATTATATATGAAACCTTTCCTTCTATGACCATGTTAATCCACAAACCTAAAAGCCTAAACAAAAAGCTATTAGCCAACAAGCAATAATAGAAACCTTTCCACAAGAACAAAAGAGCCAACAGCAGCAACACCTCAATGAATGAACAACAACACTCAATATTTCAAATCTTCTACTTTCAGCTCAATCATGGGGGAGATGTCCATTCATGCTAAACTAAACAATGTGGCTCCTCAATTTTTCATTTTTTCTATTTTTTACAAATTTTTTACACTATTTTTAGTATATTTTTCCTTGTCCTAAATATTTTACAATTTCTCTTATATTTTCCTTTATTTGGTTTAGATTTTTCTCATGGTTTTTTTAATGTTTTCGTCTTTTCCCATATTGTTACCAGGACTAAGTGCAATTGTAGCTTTCGATTAATGGTGGTTTGTCCTAGAATGTTATTTGATTGCTAATGTCTAAATTCTATCTTTGAATTTTGATGTTGATAACTAAGACATGGTTTCTTTTTCATGATAATAGGAAGTGAGTCCACATCATCTCCCCATCCACAAAACTCTATGGTGTTTCTTTGTTTTGGAAATATGAGGTCCTTTGTTAAATGAAACCTTTAATGAACTTGTGACCTTGGTAATTTCCAAACTTGGGAAGGATTAAATAGTTAGATAAGGGTATGACTTCAAGGAGATTTGACACTTTTTCTACTTACCTACCTTCTTGGGTGTATTAGTATTCTCACGGGTCCTTTTCCATTCCTATGTTGACCAACAACAAGAAGTTAAAGTCTTTGCATGATGTTGTTTCCATAAAAAAATCCACAAAAATTCACAAAAAAAAAGACAAAAAAAAACAATAATGGGAATTCAAAGCACACCCTTAGATAAAATAATGGGCTACAAGCACTAGTTATGGGACTAGAAAGACATGTTACCCATGCCTGAAGATCCCATCTAACTAAGGCCTATCTCACTTCTTGCATCTCTTTTCTTCTCTTTTTGGGATGGTGATTGATTTGTGGGAATATTCTTGTTCTTTTGGGGGAGGAGTAGGGGGTGATGGGCTAGTCAAGAGTGTCAATGCAAAGTCACTAAAATTGGATGGTTTTGATTTGGACTAAGGATGGATGTTATCAGGTCATATTAATCACAAAATCCACAGTGGAATTCATGTGATAATGATACAAGAATCCATTCCACAATCTACCTCATCCACCTATGCTATGCATAACTCATCTCACTATGAGTTCCCATATTATTTTAATGTCTTGGTTTGATGCATCAAAGTTTTATGGTAGTTTCTTTGGGGATTTGGTGCTTTACTAATTGCAACCATTAGTTATCCATCAGGCCCATGGACTTTGTGGTTTGAGGGCATGAAAGAGCAGTAAGGACATGAGCCTACTATGGGAAGAACCCACTTGCATACTCCTTGGTTGGGCTAGTTAAGTTCCTCATCTTTTAGGCATTTTTGCTTTTAAAATCTTCTACATTCCACATCAATTACGTCCAGTTGTGCTTCTTCTTGATCTTGACCAATCTTCTTATTTTGAATGTGTCTTTAATAGTTAAAATTTATATCTAATAATTCTTTGCTATTCTACTCAACAATACTTGTTAGTTTTCAAACCTTAACCAATAGGTCTAAGTTTTCTTTCTTAAGATACAAACAATCAGAATTAAGTTCTACTATCTTTATTTTCTCATCATGTAAAATCTCTTTCTTGTTGAAGCATAAATTTTGATATGAAATTACCTCATTGAAAGGTAGTTCATATCTTTCTTCCAAAGTGATATCATCTTCTTCAACATTAACATTAGAATTTGAGTCATTAATAGGTTCTTGATTTGCTAAGGCTAGGCATAAATGATGAGAATCTTTAGCTGTATAGCTAGTTTCTCCCCCATCATCCCTGCATGTATAGGTGTTGGTTATTCTTACTTCTTTACTAGACACTTCTTCTTGTAACTTGAAAGTGCAAGGGCTTTTGAAGGCCATATGGCCTCTTCCATCACATATCCAACATTGCATAGAGGAGATGTTAGAATTAGAAATGTTATATTACTTACCTCTTACTTTACCTTTGAAATAGATGAGTTGAGTGCAACTCTCCAAGATGTATTCAATAACCCCTTACATTCTAGCTTTCCATTTTGTAAAGTTGAACTCATCTAACATTGGTGGCTTAATGAAATAAGCTATCCACTCTTGAGATGTTATGCTCAAAATGGAAGTACTTAGCTCTAATACCACTTGAGGATCTAGAACATAGAAGGAGGGTTGAATAAGTTCCATCAATTTAAACACAAAATTGCACACAAATATACATGGTTCCCCAACTTGGGTACATCCACACTCGAAGGGTAGAATCCTTGTACACCTCCAAACTTTGTTCCTTTAAAAATGTGGTTTCAAGGGCATCATAACCTTTACAAAGTTTTGAGCTCTATAAGGAGTGTTTTCTTGCAATAAACATAGTTAGCCCCACAAGGTTTCAAGAAGTTCAAAATGTGATTTCAAGGATCCCACAACCTTTATAATGACATGAGCTTTGCATGAAGTGTTTACTCTCAAGAAACATGCTCAACCTTGCAAGGTCCCTACAAGCTCAACAAATGCCTTCCACAAGAAGCACATCAATCTCGTAGGGTTTACAAAGGGAGAAATAGAATCAAGAATAGAATGTAACTATACTTACAAATTCTTTACTTTGAGCACACAATAATTGCAACACAATCCATAAAGATGGAAAATTGAAGACCAAAATAATTTCACTTGATGGAAGCAATGATGGAGTATTCTAATGAATAATGCTTCTAGTTTTCATGGAGATCCCATTTCTTTTATAGCCATTTTTCCTGTCAAATAACCTTTTTAATTCATGTAACAACTAAAAAATAGCTAGTTGGAACATCTCATTCAAGCTTGGGATGTCTCACTAACTATTGCTACTTATAGGTGGGATGCTCTACTAGAAATTGGGATGTCCCAACTAGAACATCTCAAGAACAATTTAGATGTTTACTATTTTTGTAGGATGTTTGTCTTAAAATTTTAGCTCTACCTCTACGATGTCTCATTAACTTTTAGGATGTCTTAGAAAATACTAGAATATCTTCTTTTAGGTTCTAGGCTTCTTACATCCTTGACATCTTTTGTTTTCCAATTAAAACTTTGTTATCTCAAATTAACAACTTAGCTGTCATCTTGGTCTTAACATATTCTTTATCTTGATCTATTTTTATCATACCATCTAAGCTCTTGTGTCAATCTCATCATGTTTTTGTCATCATGATCTTGTCTTTCTCATGCTCTAACTTGCTTTGTATTGATCTTTGTATAGTCTTACAAGATTGTACAAATAAATTTTCTTCTTTTCTCCATTTTTAAAGGTTTTTAACATACCAAAAGGTCAACAATAGAAAGTTAGAAGCTATCTACTATAAAACCCATGAAAATACTAATGCTTTGGACATCAAGATGATGCACCTCACTCATACTACTTGAATTATCTTATGCTTATAGGAATTGTAACGACGGAAAACGTCGGTCGCTGGAAAATAACAAATGAAAATTTGTGTACACAATCTTAACCATGGATCCGTGCGAGGGCCGTGCTGGAGAAAACAAATCCACGGTTCCCTGAATGGTCTTGTCAATCAAACAGGGACTTACTCAATCAGTAAATTGATGAATATTGCGATAATATGCGTATTATATAGATATTCCACGAAACAAATTGATTCGATGAATCGTGAAAGGAGTAGAAAATGATGTAAATAAGTCGAAAGAATGGCAACGTCAACGCAACAAGGTGGATTAGATTTAGGACAATGCGCAATTCCGAGATCTATGTTTCAATTCGAAGAATAAGTATATTATATACAAAGTTTCAATATGCGAACCCCGCCTACCCTGTGCGAAGCATACACAGAATAACAAGAAAACTGTTCAACAAGGAGTACAGAATGAAGCTTGGTCTACCTCGTAAGCCAAAGATGGGATGCAAGGAAGGTCAAGCCTGGATATCTATTGATCAACTATTTCTGATCAATAGATCTTGCCAACCACACTAGATGATCTCTCAATCTCTAATCTGCTCCCTTTGCCTTCGATAGTCTCTGTTCAAAACTGCCAATGATCGCCAATGGAGAGAACTATATTTTCACCAAAAGACTGATCACTCCTGCTGCCAATGCTTGAAAATGTCTTCTGTCTTTGCTCAAAGATGATGCTCCTAAAAAAAAACCCAACGAAGATCCCTTCTTTCTTCGCCAACTGGAGTATTTATAGGTTCGGTAGTACGTGGAGAAGGCACGGCCCTGATGACACGTGTCTCAAACCTTTAAAATGCCATTGACTTGACAAAATTTATGTTGAAACTGGTCATTTTGCATCACGCTTTTGGGAATGGGGACAAAGTATGCCGTCGACCACTCCCGCTGAAGCCGCCTCATGATTAAGCTACAATACGCTGATGAGCGTATTATGCATATGGATAGCAGGTTCCTGTCGGGTACTCCTTAGTTGACTTTAGGCTATATTATGCTCGTTTACGCTGCGTAGCATGGTAGAGCATAATAGAGCATAAAAGTAGTTAACGCAAGCTATTTTATGCTTAGTTATGTCACAAAGCGTCACAGAGCGTAAAAATGGTCAACTTTACAATAAGTTACGCTTGTCTATGCTGCGTAGCGTAATAAGCGTAAAGCGACCAATATGTAAATAGAAGAAGAGATCAATCTGTTGCACTTCTTTAGACTCTGATTTTGCCCTCTTCGATGCTCATTACGTTGCTTTGCGTAATGGAGCATGAATTTCAACCCTGAACAAAAGACTTAGCGGAATATAGGAGAAGTCGCATATCATGCTGCTTTGACCTAAAACTTCGTCAAATTCATTGAAGCAAGTTTCTTTCTGATATCGGGCTATATGAAGTATAGTTACGCTGAACGACACCACACTACACTATGTTGCATAAT
The DNA here is from genome assembly GCA_015680685.1 of Gnetum montanum. Classification (NCBI taxonomy): domain Eukaryota; kingdom Viridiplantae; phylum Streptophyta; class Gnetopsida; order Gnetales; family Gnetaceae; genus Gnetum; species Gnetum montanum. Next base: position 23,474 of record MNCI01028527.1, on the reverse strand, counting down.
GTAGTGTAAAAAGAGAAAGCAAAGTCAGGTTGGAATTTGTAAGAAGCTTGGAGACTTGATGCTGCACACCTTTTTGCCTTGTTCTATCTTTTGGATTTCTGTCGTAAACTTTTTGCCTGAATCGTTAATCTTTGCCCTAGGTCGATTCGTGATTTCCACAGTGTTTCAATGGCCCCTCTTTGTTGACATTTAGAGGGCTTGCCCAAAAGACGTTAACAAAGAATACGAAACACCGGATGAGTAAAAGTACTGACAATGTTTATCAATGATTACTCAAGTGTCACCTTGTCAAAACAGAAGTGCAGAAGTGAGGGAAATGGGAGATAAAATGGTACATGAGGGAATTCGTATAGAGGTAAGAGGAGAGAGATTCAGAGGAGACTCGAGTAAGGTTCAGGGAAGACACAAATGAGGTTCGGGGAAGACTCAAATGAGGTTCGGGAAAGACTCAAATGAGTGAGTGTAGTTTTTCACGCATAAGCAATTAGGCCTTCTCCTGCGATTGCATTTGCATGGAGTTTTGCCATCATTTTGTAGATGAAGGGGCTTATATAGACAAATTGTGTTGCATCTGTGTGGCCTGGATGAGTTGTGTTTCATCCATTTTTCCGACCTCCCCCTTTTTTTTTGGCGTCCATTAGGCGAGTTTCATTACACCAGTTCATGGACTTAAATTGTGATGTAGATGCAGAAGCGTATGCTGTGTATGCACACTTTGTACAAGGAAAGTAGGTAGAATGGCCAAGGAAGGGAATGGAAAAAAGAGGTAGGATTATGAGAAAAACAGGGTAGCACTCCTAAGTGGACAGGCTAGCCTAAGCAGTCGTCTCAAAATGCTGTCTATACTTCACCGCTCCGGTGAACGTACTTTGAACGACATCCTCGTAGCAAGTTACCTGCAATCAAAAGGGAAAATAGAGGATGCCATTGTTTAGCTGAATCACCAGCGAAGTTGTTGAAAAAAGTACCGTTTGGGGTGAAATAGAGTGAGCAGGCCGTGAAGAAGGAGCCGTAGCAAGAGGCCAGGGCCTCAATGTTGATGCTCGACCCAGCATATCGCCCCCAAAGAAAATCAGACTCATCGCACATGACTGGTTATGCAAAGAACCAGCTAGGTGAATCTGTGAAGCCAGAGTCTAATAGTGACGATGAACGGAGGTCCCCAAGGTCGTGGTTGATGAGAACTCCTTTGGGGCTCTGGACAGTGAAACTAATCTCTCAAAGGTGCCACCGCTGAAATGGGTGCAGTGATGACATCTCCCAAGGGGTCAGTAGTATGACTTTCAACATATCTGAGGAATCAACAGAATGCCCACGAGGTAGCGATGTTGGGGCTGTTCCAACATCCCACCCTGTTCTTTTTGCAGCCATGCAGAGACATTCACGCTTGCTTGATTCACATGTTGGCGGTCTGTAGGTCCCAGTTTTAAGTCTTGGTAGACTGCTGTTGCTGATTTTAAGTCTCAGCAGATCATGGTCCTAGTTTAAAGTCTGGGCAGAGTGAAAAATGCTAGTTTTATGTTGTAGCAGATGGTGGTAGAGCTGGTTTATGGTCTCAGCAGACCGTGCTATGGATGTCAGTTTCATGTCGTGACCCAAGGACAAGTCTGTGCTGGTTTTACGTCTCAGCAGACGGATGCTTACCTTTGCCAGTTTTATGTCATGGCGGATAGTCGATGCTAGTTTAGCGTCGTGGCGGACACGTGCAAGAAATGCCAGTTTCATGTCATGGCGGACCTGTATAACATTGCCAGTTTTACGTTGTAGCGGATGATTGCAACTTGCTAGTTTTACGTCTTGGTAGACGATTGTTGCCAGTTTAGCGTCATGGTGGACGCATGCAGGGAATGCCAATTTTATGTCATAGTGGATGATCTTTGCTAGTTTAGCATCGTAGCGGATGATCGTTGCCAGTTTAGCATCGTAGCAGATGATCGTTGCCAGTTTACCATCGTAGCAGATAATGGTGGCCAGTTTAGTGTCGTAGAGGATGATCATGGCCATGTTTGATGTTAACACTAGATATGCAGCTAGATGTAGTAGCACTTCAGATATATATGGTTCATAGGATTCGGTAACTCATTGCCGTTGATATCTACTAGCTTGAATGCACCGTTGCCATACGCATCGGTTACTAAGAAAGGGCCCTCCCAGTTTGCAGAGAATTTGCCTACTGGTTCGCGAACAGCCTTGAGGAACAAATATCCCTTCTCAATCGAACATTGTTGAAAATTATGACGATGCTTCTGCCTCTACTTATCTTGATACTTTTCAATGGTATCAAGCATCTGTATTCGTTTCTCCTCTATTGAGTCCAAATCCATGATACGAGACTCGGTGTGTTGAGCATCATTTATAATCGTGGAGAGGACCATCCGCAGAGAAGGAACTTGTAATTCAAGGGGGAGCATCGCCTCAGATCCATAGACCAGGCTATAGGGTGTACTATCTTTATTTGTTCTACATGTGGTACGATACACCCATAGCACATAGAGGATCTTCTCGTGCCATTGTCTTTTATTGCTGCTAAGCATTTTCTTGAGTAAATTGATAATGACTTTGTTCGTTGCTTCAGCTTGACCATTCGCTTGCGGGTAATAAGGCGAGGAAAAAGATTGTTTTATACCAAGGCTATCACAAAGGGATTTGGTTTCTAGACTGCTAAATTGTGGTCCATTGTCGGTCACAATAGTCATCGGGAGGCCAAATCTAGTTACGATATTGTCTAAACTGAAATGATAGACCTGTTGAGATGTGATCTTTCGCAAAGGGATGGCTTCAACCCACTTTGTAAAATATTTGGTAGCGGTGATTATGAAGCTGTGCCCTGCGGAAGATTTTGGTGTGATAGGCCCTCTAATGTCTAATCCCCATCGTTGAAAGGGCCATGTGATCTGAGTCGTGTGTAGTTCCGTCGGTGACACGTGTATAAGGTTCACGTAACGTTGACCCGTATTGCATGTTTGAACCTTTGTAAGATAATATTTTTCCATATACAGCTAGTAATACCCTAAGTGATGGATTTTAGCGGCCATGGCCCGTGGGGCTACATGTCCTCCATACAGTCCCTCGTGAACTTCGCCAACTATACGTTGCGCTTGATCTTTATTAACACAACTAAGCAGTACTCCATCGAAAGAACATCTACAAAGGGTACTATCTCCTATGATGACGTACTACCTAGCTCACTTGCAGATTGCATCTTTTTGTGCGTGTGTTAACTCGTGTGGTGGTCCGCCATGTAGAAGGTAACTTTGAATGTTATCGTACCATTCTGGCGTTTCACCCGCGACCAATGAAGATATTTGCACCGTCTGCATGACAGGCTCTATACATTCCGTCATTAAGATGGGGCAAGTGTCAAACAGGTGCGTTGGCACATTTAAAGCTAATGTAGCCAGTGCATCAGCTAGCGTGTTGTCATTTTGAGGCACGTGTTGGACATCGGTTGCCGCGAACTGCTTTAGAAGATCTTTAGCCATATCACAGTAGGGCTGTAAATGTACAGCCTTACAGGCGTAAACTCCTATGATTTGATTTATAACAAGCATCAAATCACCCCTAATCGCCAGGTGTTGAACATCGAGCTCTCTGGCTGTTAATAATCCCCTGAGGAGCCCCTCGTACTTTGCCACATTGTTCATACAGGGAAAGGTCAAGTAGTAAGTGTGAAGACGTACATCCTCAGGTGATAGCGTAATGACTGTGGCGGCACTACCGCCTCTAGCGGTGAAGCTCCATCAAAATGTAACGTTGCTTAGAGGCCTGTTAGGAAAGGGCTTAGACGATGTACATGCTCGTCTGGAAATTCAGGCTCTATGGTCGTCTAATTGTCAATAGGTGATGTTATTAATTGGTCAACTATCACTTGGCCTTTCGTAGAAGATTGACCAATGTAATGCAAATCAAATTCTGCTGTGATAGCTTTCCAACGAGCTATTTTACTACTTTCATATAGATTGTGCGTAATAGTTCTAAGGATGTTATTTTTGCAGATTATGTTGACCTGGCTACGGAAGAGATAGTGTCTACACTTTTTGAGCATGAATACTAACGCTAAACAATTATGCTCTACCTCATTATACCTCGTTTCATACGCACATAGAGCATGACTCAAGTAGTATGTGGGTACTTCTGACCCATCACCTCTCTTTTGACAGAGTAATGCAGCTAGGGCTACGTCTAAGGTTGTGAGGTAAATGTAAAATGGTTGATCCCTTTGCGGCGGGAAAAATGTTGGCAATCATTGAAGTTCTTGCTTCAAGCTATCAAACGCACGCTGACAATCATCTTTCCATTCAAAATTAACCCCCTTTTTAAGAAGATGCTGCATGGGGTGTAACTTATCTATTAGTCTCAAAATCAACTGCCTGATAAATTGTAACCTCCCTTGCAATCTGCGTAATTGCTTGAGATTTGTAGGGGGTGCCAATTCAACAATGGCTTTGACTTTGTTAGGGTCTACTCGTATATTAGTTTCTGATACCACAAATCCCAGCATGCATCTAGTTTTGACTCTGAATACGTACTTCTTTGGGTTAAGCCGGAGGTCGTATTTAGAGCATCTTTTAAGGACTAACTCCAGATCCTCTGAATGATCTTCTGACCTTATAGACTTAACAGCTATATCATCAACATAATCATTCAGTCTCCCTAGGAGGTAATTGCTAAAGATGTATGTCATAGCTCGTTGATACATAGCTCTGGAATTTTTTAAACCAAAAGGCATCATGGTGTAACAAAAGGTCCCCCAGGGTGTCATGAATGTTGTTGTCAGCTAGTGTTATGGGTTGATGCGAATTTGATTATAGCCTGAGAAGCCATCCATGAAGGATAAAAGCGCATGCCCAGCGGTTGTATCCATTAATTGGTCGATACTCGGTAATGGGAAATTATCCTTGATTGTAGCTTTGTTCAAGTCTTAGAAGTCTATGCAGATGCATATCCCTCTAGTCTTTTTAGGAACAACTACAATGTTGGACACCCAGTCTAAGTAATCGACCGCGCGAATGAAACTAGCCTGATACAGTTTAGTGATCTCATCACGTACTGCTAGCACGACTTCTAGCTTAATTTTTCGTGCCTTTTGTCTAATTGTTTTAATATGGGGATGTAGAATTATGTTGTGTTGTATTAATCTTGGGTCTAGTCCTGGCATATCTTCATATGATCATGCAAACACTGTGATGTTGTTCTGGAGGACCTGTTTTATGTTGTCATGTGCCTTTTGGTCTAGTAAAGAACTAAGCTTAAGAGTTTTAGTCTCACCTTTATGCATAACCACAGAGACCTCGTTAAGGGGGTCTTCGGTTACATCTCCAGCCTCCAGGTCTAGTGTATGCATCGATTGTTCTGGCCAGTCTAGAGATGTTTCTAATGTGGCTATGGTTGTGTCATTGAGGGTAAGGTTAGTTTCTACTAGCATGGGATCAAACTTTCTAATGATTTCCCCATGTGAGCTTGTTAAAACTAGGGGCGCAGATAGAGTTTCGTCCATTTTCCAATCATCCTGCAAAATTGTCAAATGTGAAAGTAATTAGAAAAATGTTAAGTTGGATGCGATAAGCATTTAGCTTATGACGCTTGGTTTAGTCTAAAAAGAAAAAGGATGTGATGTGACGTTGCTGAGTGTAAGAAGCTAACTGAATTTTGAATTTCGTGAACAGTCTGTAATTAATGTGACCTGATTACGAGGAGATAAGATGCAGTAGTTTAAGGTCATTTTGGACCGTAATGCATGTGATATCCAACGTAATTAATGCCCTGATCTTTAGGTTCCATCTCACACTGATATCAGTGTTTGGGCAAGTCCCACTTCGATCGGGCATCAAGTCGGTTAGTTTTGCATATAAGTAGCCAATTCTTATCGAAAATAGATTATTGACTATCGCGAATTTGAATTCTCAGCTATCGCAGAGAGAAGGAGAAAGAGTAAAAGATTGCAACGTGTTATTTATGAAGGTGTTCAGGAGTGTAATAATGGCACTGAAGGTGAGAGGAAAGAATACCAAATTGGCCAAGATCGATGAGGTACAAGGGAGCCTACAGCGTGCTTCGCAGGCCTTGGTCGAAGTGAGAGATGTCACTCCCTTGAATGGGTAGGCCATCCCTTGCTTACTCGTATTGCTTCTGGTGGTATGCTTTGTTTTTTTTTTGTTTTTATCTTTTAGTGTCATTTGCGTAAACTAGAGTTTTAAGATGTAGACCTCGTGTTAAAACGAGGGTTTATACAACAGTATTGCATCTATTGCCATTGTCTGAGAAAAACCTTATACTATTACAAGGGTTTAGGCGATTTCGGCTGTATGACTAAAGCGTAATTTTGTAAATTTTCCTATAGTATAAACATGCAATCAGAATCTAGATGGTAACGTGTTTATTTTATGTATAGTATCATGGTGAAACCTGTCCTAATCATCTTGGACATAGTTGGGGTTTTATGTTGTATAAACTTTATCGTACCCAATGTTCCTCCCCCTCAAACTCGTTTGCAGGGGAAGGCTATATGGTTTTGAAAGGGTGTGCTGGAGTTTTTTGCAGTTTTTCCTACGTAACTACAGTATTATTGTGTGGTCGCATTTGTCGGGCGATGTGGCTAGTGCTATTTTGGAACATCTGTTAGTGGGTTCTACACAGGGCATCCTGGCTTTCCTAATAGACGGGGCTATCGACACTGGTCGTCCCAAGACCACGAACCTAGTGCCAGAGGATTGAGGCATTTAAGTTGGATCTAGGAGATGCCCAAATTTAGATGTTATCATGCACATAATACTTTGTTCATGGCTCGTCATGTCTCGACTTACTTTCAGAATCCACTAGGCACGGTGTATTATTCAGGCGGGGAAGTTGTTTTATTGGTGGTATTGTTATTATGTTTTGTAATGTCTGAATTTGTAAAGTGTAGGATAGTAATGTGTTATATGATACAGGTTTTCCATCAACGAAAATAGGTTAGTAGGCAATAATGATGCATTGTCTTGGACCAAAATGGCAATAAATGAGTTTACGTCCACTAGCAACATACACGCTGGTGTAATGGGGAAAATGGCCTTCGAAATTCCTGAGTATCCCACCCGTTATTCTGATTCCTTCAAGAATTGTCAGAATCTCAGGTGGTTACATGAGGAATGGACTTTGAACCCACCCCTCACCCTCATGGATGTGCAAAGGAATCTCCCTCCATTTCCTTTGCCCTTTAGACCTGGTAAGGTTTCGTTGTTGCTATTAGCTACAGGATATTACATTTTTTTTTATATTTTGAAATGTTGCGTAACAGTGTTTTCGCTATCTTGACATGTGCCTTGTGTTATCAGTCAGGGAATCCCAAGAGATTACCATCACGATTTTCGGTCACGAGGCGAACACCCTCCTCTTCCTTTATGGCGACATAAAGGAGACACAACGCTAGCTCGGCCACGCGGCAACCCTAGTTGCATTGGTCACCAAGCTACGGGAAGCGAGGTTGATGCATTTATTCTTGGCCGTAACCCCTGATGTCCCCGCAAGCAAAATGTTAACCTTGGTTAACTCCTTCAGCGAGGGAGCTGAACGTTTTTGCACGCGCATGCGTAACATGCGTGTCCATTTTGATATCGATGCTTAGCTATTTACTGACTTCTTTGGTGTCCCCTCTGATGGTCTTTCTATCGAGGAAAAAATGAGGAGAAGTGTCAAATGCCAGGAAAAGCTAGAGGAGTGGCTAGGGACTAAGAAGGTTACAAAGGGGATTCCCTATGAGAAGATTGAGTTGGAGGTCGCTAAGACCATTTATCCCCTCTTTCGGGCCCGGGCTTTCCCCAGAATGCTCTCGCAGGGAAAGTTCTTCACCATAGAATAGGCCTGTATCATGCGAGACGTGATTGAGGAGGGGACCCAATTCAATTGGGCAAACTATTTCGTTGAGGGGTTACGCACTGAGATGATCAGGCTCCGCCAAAAGCTTGAATCTCGTTTCAGTGTGCATTTCGCCTTCTTCATAGCTTGCCTTTGACGTTTTGTTGAATTTTTGGTGGTCCAGAGGAATGGGGTCTAGGTGCTACAAGACCGAGACAAGTTATCCAAACCCAGGATTTCCCATATTTGCGGCACTACCTGGTCACAGGATCCTTTGGAAGGAATTGGGGAGTCGCTGTCTATAACGACTAGGGATTTGGCAACACCTCGAATGTGGGGCCCTGACAGCATAGGTGGGGCACTTCCCACTTACACTGGTGATGCGTCACGAGGGAAGTGTCTAGATGCAGAGATAGTAGATGCCTCGATTCAGCGTAAAAGGCCTCGCCTAACCGAGGCGCCTGCGGAACCAGCAAGTGGCACAGACATAACTGTGTAAGTCAGGTTTCAGCGGAGTAAACCTCTACCTGGTAAGCGTAAAGATAGTGAAAGTTATGGTAATTATTGTATTATGCAACTTTATTCAGGTTTTTCTGTATGTGGCATGAACAGGGAGACCTACAAAGCGGTTGACCCCTGAAACAGGGGCGGTGGTATTACGACATGGAGAAGGGATCCTAGTTTTGGAAGAGGAGGCCCCGGCTGTTAGAATAAGTGATGCACAGATCCTTGTGCGTGAAGAGAGAGAGAGGAGGTGGAAAATGTTGATGCACTCCCCACTGGGATAGGCAGAGGTAATCAGTGTATTAAAGTTTTAAGGAATTCTATTGATAACTAGAAATTTTAACTTAATTACGCTACAGATGAAGGAGGTGCATCCCCATCTGCCATTGTAAGTAGAGTGTGGGGGGAATTCCCTAATAAGCTTGCCTTCATGGAAGGTGTTGTCGGTGATATGATTGAGCGCCTCGAGCGCATCGATCCTGGGGCTGGTATGTTACAGCTATAGTATGCTTATTTTTTATAAGATTATGATGGTTATTTACATTTGATTTAATATTCGTTATCAGGAGCTCTCCTTCGGTGGGACCCTACGCAGCCCATTAACCTAGACATAGTGGAGCCTTCATCAGAAGGGGCAGTTGTGCCACGCAGTATTTACAAGGAAATGTGTAAATGTGCGTTACGCTCGACCCGCTCCTTGTGGGAGAGTCAAAACATCAATGAAGAACTTTGGAAGAAGCTGCAGAGGTCAGAGAAGGAAAGGATGTCTCTGACTAAAGAGGTCGGAGACTTAAGATCACGATGTGATTTCCTGCAGGCACAAGGAATGGGTAAAGAGGACTGGTGGATGACTATCATTGACTATGCTCGCTACTGGACTGTGGTTAGAAACAACATACAAACTAGTCACGAATTGGTGGAGCAAAGGATGCAAATGGAGCTTTTGGCTTAGAAGAACTAGGACTGAAAGGACTTTTGCGCAAGTGTTCAAGAGTGGAGGCAAAAAGAAAAAGATCATAAGCATCTGTATAAGCGAGAAAGTATCGCTTATCATCAGCATTATCGAGATTCTGCCATTGAAGCTCAATCCTTGTGGGTTTTCCTCGATGTCATTGGTGCATCTAAGGCCTTCAAGAAGTTCCAGAAGCAGGTGACAGTAAGCGTGTCCCCGGAAAGGGCAATTAGTTTTCCCAGGGAAGAGACTATAGTCCCTACCTTCTTCCCCGAACCACCTTGATGGACTAGCATGGAGAAAGGGAAGGTGAAGGCTGGAACTAAGTTGGGGGATAGAGTTTGGTCTGAGTTAACCGAAGATGAACTTATGCAACACCTGTGGGTCGGTTTAGATCAACTTCCCTTTGTTGCGGATGCAGGACCATCGCGAGTAAGTTTGAGTGTTATTGAATTTAAATTTTTCTGATTTATCCTATCATGGATTTTGCTTATGTATTTATTGTATGTAGGTACAAGGAGTGGATGGAGAAGGTGGACAGGATGAGGAACACATTCAGGAAGAGAAGCGTAATGACGTAGACCGTCCTATTGGGGAGCCAGTGTTAGTGCAAGAACCCCATGAAGAAGACATTCCTAATGAAGGAATACTCTCTAAAAGGGATGGCCCACTCGAGGACGATTTTTTAGGCTTGGAGGCGGACTTAAGGGATATGGGTGATAGTGGTACTAGGGGGGATGCGTAATTGTGACTTACACATGATTTTATTGATGAAATTGTACAATGGTAATATGAATGTTAGCAAGATTACTCATGAGATTATGGTTTTTTTTTATTTATTTATTTTATGTTTAATTTTATGTCTTTATAAAGCGTAAATGGAACTGTTAAAGATTTTGGATAGGTTGCGTTATTATGACTATAGAATGGAGTTGCTAGTTTAAGGCCGTTGCGGGCCCTCTGCGTAGCGTTTGCGTAAGATATAAACGAATTTGCTAGTTTTAGGCCATTGCGGGCCTTTACTAGTTTTAGGCCATTGTGGGCCATCACATAGCCTTTGCGTAAGCTACAAACGAATTAGCTAGTTTTAGGCCATTGCGGGCCTTTACTAGTTTAAGGCCGTTGCAGGCCATTACTAGTTTTAGGCCATTGTGGGCCATCTGTGTGTGTCGGAGAATGTAATTGATAAAAGTGTGAATGTTTGCGTAATCATACTAATATGACTAATAGAAGAAGAGAAGCGTAAATAGCGTAAACTGAGAAACGTGAAAGCGTAATGGAAATATATTAAAGAAAACTCACAGTCAAAAGAAAACTACAGTCAAGTTTGATAAGCATAAATGAAAAAAACTAGTGAAAATGTAATAATGTGCGTAAATACAATGCAGGTTAATTGTTAGCCCGTAATTGTTTCTTGATGACTTTCATGTTGAGTGGTGCGTAGGGGTGAGGAGATTTACAGACTGAGTCCTCCACATCATCCTCCTCCCCTTGAAATGGCAAGTTAGCCCAGGCTAGGCTGTCATCATTCATTTCGACTTGTTCAGAGGTTTGAACATGGGTTTGATCCTCAGGCATGTCGATTTCTAAACCCCGTTCTTCATCTATGTTATTGACAGTCCTAGGAGTTATTTCATCACTGTGTATTACTACCTCTCCCCCTGCGTAAGATAGGTGTATCTCTTGGTGTATCGGTCTGCCCTCAGTTGGGCTAGCCAGGACCTCCCTAGAATTAGGTTGAAGCCAGGCATCTCCTCGACAACGATAAATGTGACGTCTGTCAAGAACTGATCCCCTGCCACAAATTCAATATGCACCATCCCCTTAACTTGAACTCGTGTCCCGTTGAACAACTTTAGGCATGATGTTGTTGTAGGACTGATCTGGTTGACCAGACCCAACTTATCCACTATAGGATAAGGGATGACATTCGTAGCCTCTCCATCGTCAACGTGCACCCTCCGGATCCGATGTTGACCAACCCGGATGGTGATGAACATGGGTTCTATCATTACTCAACCTTTCTTAAGATCATCTTTGATGGATTCATCATGAAAGTTCAATGGGGTAGGTTTGGGTTGCTCAGAGATGGGGGGAAACATGACAGCATGTATCGCTTCCTCCTCCACTGGTCAGCTTTCATCCACAGGTATGGATGTCAGCATACAGACCATAGCCTCACGATGCTTTTGAGACATCATCAACAAGTCATAGAGGCTCAATGTCATGTTCTTCTATTTTTGAGCCTACTTGACTTATGTAAATGCATCAAGGAGATCCTGCTCTCAGCTGGGTTTCCTGTCTGCTCTTTCTTCTTCCATTCGCCCTAAGAGACGAATCTCCTGAGGTGGAATAACATCAGTTGGAGGCTTGTATTTCTTCCTATCGAGGGGAGGTGGCTATGTTTCTATACCCTTGTCGTGCCCATGAGGTGCAGGCATAGGGACAGAGGCCAGGGGCCTAGGCTTAGTGAAGCCTAACGTAGAGTGGTTTTTGGTAGCGCTGACTGGCGCATCTCCTTCCTTCTTTTTATTGGGTGGTGACTGACTATTTTGGTTAGGAGCTTGCCCTTGCATAAAAGGGGCAACCAGTGGTTTTGGAACCCTAAGGATAAAGGGCACCTTAGGAGTAGGCGCGGGCATAGCCGTGGCTTTATTGTTAACATGAGGCTGAGCTAAAGTCTGAGAGGGCACCCGAATAACAAAGGGTGGTCTTGAGGCACCACTAACTGCGGATGAAGAACTTGCCCCCTGGGGTGAATTGGTAGGTACGCGTAAGATAAAGGGTTGTTTAGGTGGTACCTCCCTTTCACCATTAGTACTTACCACATTGATGGTGTACGGTGCGTTATTTGCGTTTAACGAATCCTTGTACACATGCAACGCCTGGTTTTTGGGACGTGTTGGACTACTACCATCTAGTTTCAGAGAACCATCGTCAATCATGTGTTGAATATCATCCTTCAACGCCCAACAGTAATCGGTATCGTGACCACACAGTTGATGATAGTCACAAAAACGGTCCAGCCTAAAAGACCTCGGAACTGGCGGTTCGTTAGGTAGGGCTATAGAAGGATTCTTCAGCAATTCACAATGGCGCCTATGATGCTAGAGAGCTTCTTCAGATACTTTTTTATTCTAAATATATCATACCCCTAATAATTGTTTCAATAGTTCCGAATATTTTATAGGCAGGGCTGTATACTTTGAGTGATCTTTACGCTTGAAATTTGGCTTTGACTGAGGGGGCTGTGCAGGGGGAGGTGCTTCTTGGCTAGTGCTGCTTGCACTAGCCATGGTCTCGGTGGGCATTGTGGGTGACTTTTTGTTATTCTTCTTCTTGGCACCCTCAGCTAGCGCAGCTACTATCATGATTGTTGCTTTACCCTTGTCTTTGCCCTTACTATTGGCATTCTTATAGGCCACATACGTCGAGTCTTTGCTAGCTTTCGCAGCATCTTGGATGCTTTTGGTTTGTGCGAAAGCCTGACTCAAGGAGCAAGGGGCAAGGTAATACAGTTTGGACTTGATGAAGTCATTAACTGCTCCTTTGAAAATAGCCAGCAGATGGGCTTCCGCGATAGGCTCACGGATTTCATTCAGAGTAGCACTCCATCGCTGTATGAACTTCTGGACTGGTTTAAGTGGGTCTTGCTTCACTCCCATAAGTTGATCTAGTGTGATTTCCGGCTTTAAATTGTACTTAAAATAGGTCACAAATTGTGTTAAGAGCTCTTCCAAGGTTGAAATGGAAGAGCGAGGGAGTGCACGATACTAGTCTAGAGCTTTACCTGCCAGAGACATTGCAAAGACATGGATAATCATATGGGGCCATTGCTGTAATAACAAGGACTCAGGCCTGAAGGTAACAAGATGGGCATTAGGATCTCCTTCCCCATTATCTTTAGTGAAATGGGGCAATGACATCCCTGGAGGCAACGAAAACATTGGAACTGCTGGGCTGATGGGATCATCATGGTAGAAATCCATGACTTGTATCGTGTCAGAGCCAATAGCTTTAAGGCGCTTAACCTCCTCGGTGAGGGTCTGAATAAGCGAAAAAGCTTGATCCAGTCTTATTGATGAAGAAGTCAGTGTAGGAGGAGCAGGGGGTTGAACTGAAAGAGTGTGCCAGGAAATGGAAATGGAACGATGGCTTGGTTGACAGGTGGTGCTATGGGGACTATCCTCGCGGACGGAGTTGCTTGTGAAAACCACCACCCACCAGGTTGAGCGGAGAAATTGGCCATCGCCAAGTGTGTGGGATGGAGATTGTAAGGATATTGTGCGTTTTTTTGTGGGACATGCGTGGTAGATGCAGCTAATGGTTGGGCACCATATAATGCAGACTTATTATGTTGCGCAACAGGCGTGATCCATTGACCAGCCGTAGGTTGTGGAACAGATCGCTGCGATTGAACGGTTGTTGCGATCTGTTGCCTGGCGGTGGGTTGTGACGATAATGTTTGTATGGTATTTTGCACAGGGTGGGTTATAGGTGTGGCATGAGGTTGCACTTGGGGGATGAAATGGGGTGCGGTGATTGCAGGTACCACCGACAGAATACTGATTACACATGGCGATGAAACTGGCCCAATGTTATTTTGAGATGGTATTTGTACTTGTAAGACTGAGGATTGCGTAGTGGCTTGTGAGATAGTGGGAATGTGGATTTGAGTGGTCCTGATTGAATTGAGATGAGAAGCTTCTCCGGTGACTTGATTAAATAGGGGATTCACGTATGTATGAGGGCTAAGAGTATGGTATGAATCCGCGTGTTTAGATTGTGCTGCGAATTCATCTTCCTCGTCCTCCTCATTCTAAGATTCTAGAATGGACTGTGTACTATGATTCCTAGCCATAAACAGTTGGGTCAGGAGTTCATGATAATGTTCGGTCAGGGGAATGATGTCATATGCAGTAGGGGTAAAGTCATGCCCCCCTTTGTAGATCAGCTCATAATTTTTCTTTGCCTCAATTTCAGCTCGGCTAAAAACAAGCTTTGCTAGATCTTGATGCAAATGAAATTATATTCTTCAGGAGTCATGATAGTGAATACAGGATCCTTGCCCTGTAATCTTAGTGAATGGCACGATGGTCCCTGAGGTCCTATTGCACCAGAAGTTGGTCCAGTAATGGCGATGGGATTTAAGGACGTGGCACCTGAGTCGGTGGTGATCATAGCGGCAGTGGTTGTATATGCAGAGTTCATTTCTCAGATAGGTTAATGACAATAAACGATAGGATCTGAAAAGGTGATAGCCAAACAGAATTATGATTGGGCTTTTTACCCTGTAGGACTCTAAAGGAATCGTTACTGTGACCAATCTATACCACGCGATTTCGTAGACTTCCGTAGAGGTATTACGTTTACGATATGCAAGTGTGGGTATGGATCGCTTGCAGGGTTACCCGTAAAATATGGATTGGAGGTTCAGGCCCTCCTTCTAGCACCAAAAAACTGTAACGACGGAAAATGTTGATTGCTGGAAAATACCAAATGAAAATCCATGTACACAGTCTTAACCATGGATCTGTGCAAGGGCCGTGCTGGAGAAAATGAATCCGCGGTGCCTTGAACATTCTTGTTGATCAGACAGGGACTTACTCAATTAGTAAATTAACAAATATTATGATAATACGTGTATTATATAGATATTCCACGAAACAAATTGATCTGATGAATCGTGAAAGGAGTAGAAAATGATGTAAATAAGTCGAAATAATGGCAACGTCAATGCGACAAGGTGGATTAGATTTAGGAAAGTGCGCAGTTCTGAGATCTATGTTTCAATTTGAAGACTAAGTATATTATATACAAAGTTTCAATATGCAAACCCCACCTACCCTATGCGAAGCATACATAGAATAACAAGAAAACTGTTCAACAAGGAGTACAGAATGAAACTCGGTCTACCTCGTAAGCCAAAGATGGGATGCAAGGAAGGTCAAGCCTGGATATCTATTGATCAACTGTTTCTAATCAATAGATCTTGCCAACTGCACTAGATGATCTCTCGATCTCTGATCTGCTCCCTTTGTCTTTGGTAGTCTCTATTCAAAACTACTAATGATCACCAATGGAGAGAACTGTATTTTCACCAAAAGACTGATCACTCCTGCTGCCAATGCTCGAAAATGTCTTCTATCTCTACTCAAAGATGATGCTCCTAAAAAAAACCCAAAGAAGATCCCTTCTTTCTTCGCCAATTGGAGTATTTATAGGTTCGGTAGTACATGGAGAAGGCATGGCCCTAATGACACGTGTCTCGAACCTTTAAAATGTCGTTGACTTAACAAACTTTATGTTAAAACTGGTCATGTCACATCACGCTTTTGGGAAAGGGGACAAAGTACACCATCGACCACTCCTGCTGAAGCTGCCTCATGATTATGCTGCAATACGCTGATGAGCATATTATGTGTATGGATAGCAGGTGCGTGTCGGGTACTCCTTAGTTGACTTTAGGCTACTTAGCATTCACACAGCAATAGCTAGAGATAGCAGATGTCAAAATTAGATGAACATACAATAAAGCGTGTGTATGAGATACCCACACTGATATAGACAGAGAGAGAGAGTTCACAAAGGAGCACTGTAATTATTTTAAGAAATCATTTTGATGCACATAGGTCATGCAACACATAAATAATCAAAACATAGTAGCAACCTTACAAATAATGCAACATTCTTTTTGTTCATTGCATTAATAGATGATGAATCAACAAACACTACATCCTTAGTTTATGCATCCATAGTAGTACACATCAACACAACTTAGATTTAATCACAGCAAAGCATCATAAGTTAGTCTACTAATCACCAATACATCATTCAGCCAATGCATAAAATAGGTATCATTGAACATATAGGTTATGAGTATATTAACTATACTCAAATCTATCATAATTATGCAATCATAGATAGATCAATAGGTTAGCATTAAATCATACAAATCATCAAGCTCACCATCAACACTTAAATCCATCAACATTAGCATATCAACAACACTTAAACCCATCAACACTAGCACATCAATAGTACTTGAATTCATTACCATCATCAAATTCTAGATAAATCCATAGATCAACACTAAATCATTCAAATCATGAGCACAAGGACATTTACAACACTCAAATCCAACACCATCATTAGATCATAATTAAATTTACAAATCCATACAAAAGCACACAAATCACAAGTGCATGGTTAACACCATTCAAGTTCATCATATTATATAATCATAGGTAAACTTACAAATTAGAACCAAACTATATTCATCATCATAACAAAGGACACTCAAAATTGCTATTTCAAACATCAAGACATGAACCTAAGGAACGATGGATCATTACATGGCATTACAGAGAGAATACCAAATAGATGATTGTGTGTTACTAAGGGTGAAGTCAACTAAAAGTTTCTTAAAAATTGGAAAGCATTCAAAACTTTTTTCTTGTTTTTGTGGCTCTTTTTCTATCCTAGAAAGGGTAGGGGAAGTAGCATACAAATTAGCCTTGTAATACTGCAAAGCATAGATATGTTTATTCTTTTCTAGAATTTTTTACTTTGAGATATGCATGAACTCACTTGAAGAAATATGAGTATTGATGAAATGAGCTTTGGTGAAATTATTTAGTTTATATTATATATTCATCAACTCATGTGTTCAGATCTTCATCCCAAGAAAACTATCAAGAAGAATCATAAATTTTTTGGTTTAGCTTTCTATTTTTGGGAACATCCACAATAGTTTGGATGGATGAAACCAAACAAACATATTGCTATTGTAAAAGGTGTAGAATAACAAGAGGAGAAAAACTAGATAGAAGATTCTAATAGATTAAAAAAAAACTCTTCATACATCATATTAGTGAAGCCCAATATGAAATAGTAAGTGATACTGAAAGCTATTTTTTACATATTATAATTTTTCTAAAGAAGATACATTCAAGTTAAGATTCAAATATGGAAACTATTATTCAATGCATTTATGAACTTGATATAAAAGTTGACAATTATAGTACTTGTAGCTTTGATAAATCCTATAAAATTAATATGCATAAGTAATTAAAAGTTGCCAGAAAAGAAGTAGAATAATTAAGAAGAGCTTATAAACAAGTCTCAATATATGATATTGCCAAAAAATTATCATATTAGAAAAAATATTTTGATGCTAGGGACAGATACAATAAGATTGTAGGAAAGGCTATTGTAGATCTGGTTGAAGAAGATAAAATGTTAACATCCTCATAAGACTTTGAAGAATGGGCATACAAATAAGCTAAATATCACATACATCCTACACAATTTATATTACAACCATACTTTAATTCAAAGCCTCCCCATCCAATGTTGCAAGCAAGAAAGGATACTTAGACAAGCAAGAACAAAACAATTAGAAATTTTTATTGAAAGATCACAAAATGAATTAGGTGAATTGCAATCTTTTGAATAGGCTATTGATAAAGAATGGTATGAAATCAAAATCAAAGCTACTAATGAAAATGCATCTTCATTTTTTAGGATAGGAATAGTCTCTTATTTAACAAACCTTCTTATCTATAATCTACAAATGAAAATATAAGGCTTAAAGTCTTGATTCTATTTTAGCAATCAATGATTCTAGTGCAGAGCCTAGCCCAACTGATTTTTCAATCCTTTCTAAAGATCTCTTGCATAGACATTCTAGTATCTTCTTGCAATTCAGTGATAGTAGAATGATGTCTAAATATTATGCAGATATTCTATTTTTATTCCATGATAGTGTTATCCCCATTAGAGGTCTCCATTATGAACTAGCAAAGTATGATATGATTCTAGGTGATGAACTACGATATCGCGTATGCGATATTGCATCTACGATATCACAGCCATCACGTGATATCGCATACATGATATCACATCTTGCCTCATCTTCTATAAATAGGAGGTGGTGCCCTTGGTTCAAAGTTAGTTAGATTTAGACCCTTAGCCAAACTCTTGTAGTTTTTATCATTCTACAGTTAGAATTAGTTCTATGTGCCCGCAGTAAGAGTCATAGAGTGAACGGATCTTTAGTCAAGCAATTTGTACTTGAGCACAATTTTGTGTACGACAATAAAGATGAAATTTATGATAAATTTTACAGCATACAGATTAAGCTAATTATTAATTAATGATTATTTAATGCTTTCCTAGTTAATTAATATATCTCTCAACCTTCAACCCCCTTTAGTTAAATACACTCAATACGATCACTTTGAGCATGTGTGTAGCGCTTGGTAACCCAATAACAATTAGCATTTGGTAATCCCAGTAGCATTGCACTGGTTCAGGATGTGTACAGCAAGTGGGAATGGATACTGATGTTAGGAACATTTAGAACTTAGTTAATGAATAGTTGATGTAAGTTAGCCACTTAGTTTTCTCTCCCTCTCCTTTATTAGCAGAAGACATAAAAATCCAAAAGCTATAAAAATCATATACCTTCTTCTTCTTCTTCAACAAGAAGAAGAAGGTGATGAGGGTTCTCCTTCTTCTTCACCTTCATCGTCACCTTCACCCTCTCCTTCAATGTCTGGATGTAGTCATAGGGAAATCAATCATGAGGATAAGGAAAAATGAAATGAAAGTCATCAACAAGACAGTCGAGAACGAGGATGAGGGCACTCTAAAGAATCAAGGCATAGAAGTAGGGAGAGTAGGGAACCGCATAGACACCATAGATGCTATGAATGAGAAGATCATGAAGAACCCCTACTCGCAACTAGAAGCATGCTAGATATAACATAGGTCGTAAGAGTTCCAACAAGGCACCAAAAGGATAGTAGGATCAAAAGGTTAAACATGAACAACATCCCACAATTTGAAGGGGGACACAATGTTGATCCTAAAAATCATTTACAAGCATTCCACGATGCATGTGCCTTGCAAAACATAGAAAATGAATGGAAAAAACTAAAGTTGTTCCCAAGGACACTAGTGAAAGAAGCTGAAAGCTGGTATTGGTTCTTAGAACTGGAATCCATTCAAAGGTGGAGTACAATGTTAGAACTATTCAATGATAAGTACCAAACATACTCCCGAGTGTCTAACCTATGGAAGAAAATCCAAGGATGGAAGCAAGGAAATCATGAACCCTTGAATGCTTCCATGGGCTGCTATTACACACTGTTACATTGTTGCCCTAGCCATGTTTATTCACAACAGGATCAACGCCATCTCATGGATGGAATTAGGCATGAAACAAGAAGAACCCTTGGGATGTATGCCCAAGGAAGGTTATTGGAGCTTAGGTCTCATCAAATTCATAGACTACTAGA